>JAYRBW010069918.1:0-26988 GCA_036023295.1 Invenusta paracnida | reverse complement strand
CCAATTCATAATCCATTGTGTCAGAGGTCGTTAGATAAATTATACTAAAGCTATTATTTGTCGTTTAAACTCATAGAATCAATTCGTTAATAATTTAAATTCACTCATGCTACGCATTCGTGAATTAAATGATTAACTCATAGATTATAATCGTTTAATCATTCAAATAATAGCTTTAGCCTACACTTATTAATACTATTAGACGATGCGATAGCACCGTAAAGCCAAGGATAAGATTAGCTTGAGAAATGCTAGCAGCTTTAGTCATTGACGCTAAGGAGAATAGGCCTATATTTGACCGTTAGAATGCAGGCTAGAATGCATTAAAAAATCATTTTTGGTATCAAGTAATCACTAAGCGCTAAGAACAAAATATTCCAACGTTAAACATTTGAAAAAGTTTCTAGATTCTTTTTTAAAAGGGAAAATTTTGATGAAAAAATGTTTCTCTTTATATTATTTATGAATTATTATTATTATGTAACTAAAAACGTTAGTATCGCAAAAAAGTCAAGAAACGAGCTTATCACATGCAAAAAATTAAAATGACATTCATGATATACGAGTATAATAGTACAGACATTGGGTGAGTTTATGTTGAATCTTAAGTGGAAAGTTTTAGTTTTATCTTATAGTCTTAAAACTTTTATAAAACCAACAGTAAACTGTCATTCTGTTATCAAATTTAATAATCAAATATAATACTCAAATTATAATAACAGTACTCTATTATCTAACAATAATTTTTTTACCAATAATAAAGCAGTGAAAACAATCAAGATAATTATTAGGAAGGTATATTAATTATTAAATTATCAAGTGATTATCAATTACAAATTACTCATTAGCTATCAGGCTTATATTTAATTTAAACAAATTTATCTCAATATTTCGTTGGTATTTGATGACAATTGATACGTACCAAATATAGGATCCCAATCCTCGAACTCTTCAGAATATACTGGTAATCACATCTGTTGCTGGGGCCCACTCAAGAATACTAACGAATTTTCCGTTGGCGCACAACCAACTCTCTCCATAACCCCCGACAATTTCTAATTTCTTTCACAACTTATTATTTTCATCCATGGAGATTTCAAAATCCAAATTCGAAAAAACACAATTAGGCAAATTACAAAACGTCACACCAGTCAGAATTGAAAACTCCCAAAAATATCACAAAAAACATTTAATTTCACCAAAAGATAAAAATCAATTCAACCCAATATCAATTCTCTCAAATAATTCAATCAATTCTCTCATTAAATAACTAGCATCACATGGACGAACAGTAGCATAAATCAAAATAACTTTCCACCAAACATACATTAATAAATGTATAAATTGTCATATAAATGTTGGAACAACCCTCTCCTAAACAAAATATTGTGTCCCACAATCTACTACAAGTCATTACTAAAAGTATTTGCTAGTTAACGAATATATATCTTGCGTAAAAAACCTTTTTAACTTGTGCAATGCATAATACTTTTGCCGAATACATTTCAGTGTCGAAGAAATCATTTTATGATCATTTATAATATAGAATATACTCTATAGGCTAACCAATAGGGTTACACTGCACTGTGCTTACATCTATTTCTACTATGTGTACTTGTACTGTATTTCATTCTGCAGTTGACAAAGATTACGAAACGTCATGCGAAAATATTACAACCCAACAAAAGTCTTCTTTTCTTCCGATTAATTCTATATTCCAAATTGGGTATGGCCAAACAACCTCTACGTATCTTATTAAGAATATTAATGGAAATAAATGTTTAATATAACTAGTAGTTATGAAATAGGTATACCATTTTAATTTTAATTGTTGTTAAAATTTGAATTATATATTTCATGAGGAAATTAACATAAAAATGGCCAACATTTAATTGTAACAAAACCTGCTGTTAAAATGCATATATAAAATTATAAGTAAATATATTAACTGTAAAATCTGTAAAATAAGAAAACCAAAATTCTGAAAAAATCTTGAAATTGTATGTATTATATTATTTTTATATATAATAAAAATTAAATAAAACTTACTTCAAACAACTAATTCTGTATTCATATGAGTTTCATTGCTTCAGTAAAAATGTTCCATTGCCAAGAATTTTCGAAAAATGTTGTTGTCTAGTTTTGTATGAATTTTACAGTTTAGATAAGTAAATAGGTACCTATTTTATTATTATTTTATCTTATTTAGAAGCTGAGATATTGACGAAAACAGTTTTCACGGCGGCCATTTTGAAAAATCCAAGATGGCCGCCACATATGATTCGATGCAAATGGAAACATTGGTTTTCTGATTGCTTATATTATAAGGTTTCCAAAAATGTATAGTTTTCATACTCTCCACGAAATTCCGGCGAAATTACATAGTGAACCTGACTACTATGTTCCTTATTGATCTACATATGAATTTCATGGACATTTACATACATGGGTAGATTGTATACACGTTTTGCCGGGATGTATTAATTTTTTAATTTTTATGCCAGCTCAATGTATATATTTAGCAAGTCAGCTACAGATACCAAAGATAATAGATTATATTATTATTTATTATATTATTTTTGCTACATACTTTGCAGTATAAAAATGCGCAATCTTTCAGTAAAAGCTTTAAGATTGGCAGCCAAGTGGGTAGGACTCCTGCCTTCAAACCCGAAGGTAGCAAGTTCGAACCCCGGTACATACTTCTGCGGCATTGAACTAATTATCGATTGATTAGTTTAAGCTTAATATGGCGACTAATTAATTGAGATTTATTATATTATTATATATATAATATATATCCCGAAAAATCCTGTACGCTATCTACCCTAATATTATTTGTTACATCTATATTAATAGTTGTGAATTACATCTAGCTACTAATTATTTCTAGAAGTCTATGATGAATTTGTAACAGCAAGCTGGCATTGCAGCAATTAAATGGCGCCTTTTTATACCAATGTCTTCAAAGGGCTTTATTTTTTGCAACGCTGTCATTTTTAGTTTGATGTCAAATATATTTTTTTTAAATATATCACTATATTAAAAATATTTAATGTTTGCAACGTAAATTTAAAAAAATTAAGTTATATAAAAATTGTGAAGCCAAAGATACTAAAGAATCTTCTTTAGTTCTTTGCGTGAAGCAGTGCAAATATTTTCAGAAACTTAACATAAAGCATCGTTAATGGGATTAATTTCTATAATAATTATATATTTCCTTAATAATATGAATTCATATTTATATGAACATTTAACATATGTAAATCTACCCTTTATAAATATAGTTTTATTATATTATTATTATTATGTAAATCTCAACTGGAAAATTCATAAAATGACGAGATGAAAAAATATTAGTGCAAAAATTTACAGAAACTTGATATGAGGCATTTTTAATGTGATTAATTTTCATAATGATTTTAATTTAATTAATAATATAAATTATATCCAATTTTGTTGATTTTAGTGTAAATCCAAAAATTATAGAAGAACAATGCTTGAATAAAGAAATGTAAACATGATAACATGTTTATCAAAAGAAAAATCTAAGCGTTTTTAGCTGTATAAAAATGTTTCGCTTTACTCTGAAATAGTTACATTTTGGTTTAGTCTCATGATTTTCTGTCAATAGTGTGTAATTTTATTTTCACTTTGGCGCTATTATTTGTAACATATTTTACTGCTTTTGTTGATAATAATTCCAGCGATTATTCCGAAAAGTTTAATTTTATTTTTGTATTTTCCGATAAAATGTCTATATTAATCAATAAGGCTGACGAAAATAAAAATAATTAGACGATGCGTTTAGATAAAAAATTAGAATAGAGTGCATTAAAAAGTTTGTTTTTAGTATTAGCGTAATTGCCAAACGCTAAGGAACAATTAACAAGTATATTCTGGCCCCCTTTTTATATCAATTTCTTCAATGTTGTAATGCATATCATTGATATTATTTTATTTTTTGCTTTTGTGGAGCTCGTTTCTTAAGTTTTTTGCAACACTGTAGTTTTTGCTTTGATACATATAATATGTATGTAGTCTCAAAAAATTATTGTGTCAAATAATTTCACTCTGCGATAGTTTCTCATAATTTTTATTTTTCATACAACAACTCTATATTGTGTAATTACTATGAGCTCGATATTCTCGCAAGATAAGTTATATTTAATTGATTTTCCAACTAAAATGAAATTCAATTCTAGAATTAACTGTTCAAGGACTCTTTAAAATAAAGTATTATCCACAAGGATATGGTATTGTAACAAAATTTATTATACCATTAGAAAGAAGAATTTTTTACGACGTTTTAGGATTTTATTCAAAACTTGATTTTACTTAATACTTGTTTGTACTTTTCATATAAATAGAAATACAATTTTTTCTGAAAATAATATATTTAATGCATTATTGATTAACTAAATAATTTATTATCGTTTCATTATTATAAAATTCCAGCTTTTAGTGAAACATGTCATACAGTAAAGTCATATAGCAAAAATTACCTCTTATTTCCTCTAAAACACGAATTAGCTAAAATTGATTTATCAATAAAATATTTCCATTTAACATTTCGGAAAATGATATGAATAAGAGTTATGAATATAAGGCTCAATAAAAATGTTTAACTGAGCTAGCAATGCTATACATATACAAAAATAAATGCCAAGAAAATATGTCAACGAAAAGGAAGAGAAAATTGCAGTATTTCGAAAGGAGAAAATGCCCGTTTACCACAATAGACTTTACGAAAAGATAACAGATAACAACAAAACCAGACTAAAAAAAAGTGAATCCTCGAACAAGGATTTATGGAAACGCGATATGCGACATAAGTTTGCTAAAACTTCAGTTGGAGACGGTTTACGCAACTTAATCGGTCGAGCAGGAGGTAGAAATATAAACAATATTAAAGAACCCATCATATCCCCTAGGCGTCCACGTTCTTATACTAGGGAGAAACTTGTACCTAATAGTAATGATAAAATAAATTTTGCACAAGAAAATAAAAAACCACCAAATAGAATCCATTCCAATCAAAATGAGAGTCAAAAACGCGGAGAAAGCCGAAACGGCCGGGAAAGCCAGACGGGCCGAAATTCACGGGGTAAAGAACAATTACTTTACTCATCAAATCTGCTTAATGAGGGACTATGTTCCTCGAAAAGATCTCTATCTAGTCACCACCTCAATCAAGATGATTATAATACTGCTGTAGTGCGTGTCGAGGATCCTTCATCTAAGCATAAACGGCATCGAACAGCAGACATCCCATCGTCCAGAAGATCGAGCCGACTAAATAATAACAGCAGACGATCACAGAGCATTGGCAACATTCAAATAGATGGCATTCCTTCGGGCTTTTTTAATTCACTGTCGGAAAGTTCTTCACAAAATTCTGCCGGACGAAAATTGGCGAAAACGGCAAAATCGGGTGACTGTCGTTCATTAAACTCTAGTTCAACGTCTATTGGCAAAGGCAGAAAACATAAATCTATAACTAAATACAAGTCTTCGAAAAACTCTAAGACATCTCGGCAAAAACAGTTAGTCAGTTATAGTCCTCCGTTATATCATGGAAAGCAGCACCAAAAAATAGCAGTGGATGTCTATACGGACCATAAGACATACTGTGATAATGAAAGTCTTAGCAGTGGGGTTGGCTCTCAGTGGGGTTATGCTTCTCCGGATTCTCAAATTGCACCACCAACTCCAGCTCCAAGACTTATTAGTCAGAAATTTGAAAGAATTTCCAGGTTGAACATGGCCTACAAAGGAGATCATGAAATTCATGACATTGCTGAAGCAAAGCATCAGTTACATAAGGAAAAATTACGTTCCGAAGAAATTCTAGACGAGAAGAATCGTTTAACTAAAGAATTGCAAGCGCTACGTAAACAGTACGATAACATATATATGAAGTATACTTCACTAAAAGTTGAAAATGATAAGTTAGTCATGTTGGATTTAGAACGCCAAAATCTCCTTCTTACTATAGACAATCAGAAAGAAAAATTGGCGAAACTTTACGAGATAATAGAGAAAAATGAATTAGCAGATATCGAGAAGGATCAAAAACTCATAGATCTAGAAAAAGAAAAATCTAAACTAACCCAAGAGTCGAATACGTATAAATTAGAGAGAGATCATTTATCAAAACATCTTATAGAGAATGATCAAGGCGAACGTCAAATGTCGGAAATGAAGAAGAAGGAGCATGAAAAGGACCTAAAAATACGAATTATGCATAACGAGCTTGTTGAATTAAAGGGAAATATTAGAGTTTTAGCTCGATTCAAACCGGAGAAAGAAACAAATCAGTACAAATTTATTGGAACCGATGGTGTTCAAGTCAAGAGACTCGATAATGAATATGCGTCAAATAAGAGCAAGCCAAGTAAGATTTATAATTTCAGTCATGTGTTTCGCCCAAGTGCAACACAACCTGAGGTTTATGAAGAGGTCTCTCCTTACGTGACTTCATGTATTGATGGTTACAATGTCTGTGTTATTACGTACGGGCAGACCGGAAGTGGGAAAACTTACACCATGAAAGGTAATCAGGGAAATCCTGGAATCATTGGTCGAGCAATGACACAAATATTTAACGAATGCAGTCAGCGAAGCGTCTGGAAGTATCGACTTTACATCAGCATATTGCAAATTTACAACGAGCATATGACGGATCTACTCACAGACACTGTCAACAGGGTTCACATTCAAGACGATGGGAACACCGTTTTCATAAAGGGTTTGCGCGAATTCAGAGTCAAAACGCAGGAGGACATTGTCCACTACATAATACTTGGACGGCAGCGGAGAACCACAACGAAAACGGTGCTGAACTTCGACTCCTCGAGATCCCACTTTATTGTCATGCTTCGAGTTCACGGATCCAGTTCTGTGCATGATCAGAGCACGCAAGGAATCCTGACATTGTGTGATCTGGCGGGATTTGAGCGTCTCTCGAACAAACATCCCAACAACAATATTGCCATGGAGGCCAAGTATATCAGTAAGTCGTTAACGGTCTTAGCGCGCGTCTTTGAAGCTCTTCGACGACATCATCGGTCAGTGCCTTTCCGGGAGTCTAAGTTGACGCATCTACTTAAGCCCTCTTTGTCTGGTGAGGCTAAGTGTGTTCTCATACTCACCCTCTCAACGCTTTTGGCGAATATCGAGAGTTCGACACGGACGCTGGAATTCGGGACGAATGCCATGAAGACCTCTCTCGGTGTTGCCAAACAGAATGTGCGGAAGCAAAGTCCGGACGACTCAGCCTTTCCCAGCGCTCTTAACGCTTTGGCTGCCTCGACACCGTCAGAGAATTCTGACAATGACGACAAATAATGTTACTCAATATATTCAGTGCTCTTCTACACATAATATATTGTCCAAATTTTAAATATATGTACTTACGTGTATTCCTACATATGTACATATCTCAAATGGAAACTGTATTTGTAATTTGGTGCGTATGTGTGTGTATTTACACCTTATATCTATGTATATTTTACGCTATATATATATTTATTTATTTAAAATTCAGGATTTTACTTGTATGTACGTATAAAGTAAACTTACCTTTTCAACTTACTGTACTAACTATATTATCTATTGCACATTACATACTTATTGTATTGAATACTCTATATGTACTTCTTTTATTTTAGTTGATACATTATACATGTACATAGCATAAACGCTCTACTTTGTATTTGTAGTTATGTATATTTATGTACATGCAAGCATATTTTACCACTTTAATAATAATATACACACATTTTTGTGGCAACATGATCGTTTTATTTTAGATCATCTAAAATATATTTTAATTCATAAATTATTTTTATTATACCCTATTAAACTTTTATTTTGAAATCTATCTTCATAAATTTATCTTTTTGATTCTTAAACAAATTTAACATTTACTAATATTGTAATAACCAAAACAACAGTAATATTATATAAAACGCTACGATTTATTTATATTACTTTTAACCTGATAAAATATTAATGATAATGATTCAATTAAAATTGCTATAACAGTAGGTACCAGAAGTTTACGCAAGTGAAGTGACGAATTATAACAATTTACACGAATCACAAGTGTATATAAAATATTAATAGTTCAAGAGTTAAACTTAAAACTTTGATACAACAATTACAATTGCAGAGATATTATTTTTAGCATCATTTTATAAATACTAGATGGCAAGAAAATAGTAGTATGGAACTGTTTTCAATAATCCACAAGGCTTTTTATCGATAATTTATGGATAAGCCTATAGATATTTGTTTTACTTTATATATTGACTAATATTGATTACTATAAGGATTAATATAGTGATTACTGATAATGGTTAAATCATTAGAAATATCGATATTTACATTTTAGAACTTACTCAATATACACTTAAACCCATAGCTTAAACTATTCTAGATAGATTGATAATTATATAATATATACTTAATCCATATCAATCTTTGCATTCAATTAATACACATTTTAGAAAATAAAACCAATATATATATATATATATATAAACAAAAACGACAGCGTCGAAGAAAGGAAAGCCAAGAACCGAGCTCCAAATTGAAAAAAGATAAAAAAACATGGTTTACATTGCTATTGGCAATATTAGCAAATCATCCTAGTGTTCAAAAGTATCCTTATTTCATCCAGACAATTCCCAAATTCTCTAGACAAAGAAAGGATTCCTGCTTTGTCTTGACCCAAGCCATCCATGAATGGTCAAAATTTTTGAATTGTGCATAACAATGATATAATATGTGTTGCATCCTATTGATGGTTGGTAAATTAAATATATGTGTATTAAATGACATACATACACATGGTTTGATGAAAATATTAAATACATTTTTTTAATTCTTAATAACAATCGATACAGTAAGATCCATTATATCCTACTATCAAAATGTTGGTGGCAATGGAGCCTTAGGGTTAGCAATGTATTAAGCTTGTAATGCTTGTCAGTATTTTCCACATTATTTAATTACAATTTTTATTTACATGTAATATTATCACTATAATGGGTGGCCTGGCTTAGGGTTAGGTTCGTCATGCTGATCAATATTTCACTTTGCAATTAATTAATTAAAATTATTTACAATTGCAATATTAATTTTTAATTCTCCAAGGCAAACGTACATTGAAAGTCTTTTTTCGGAGAGTGTCTATCTATTTGATACCATAATTTGATATATACTCTCGATACTATTGAATATGCATGAAATTATGATTACTTACTTATGAATAATTCAACAATATAAATAAATTAATCATAAACCCTTATTGAATCCAAATAAAAACGGAAAACTTTAAAATGAAAAATATTTACTTTTTTTTAAACCGGCCTTTTGGCTAAAACACTACTGCTTTCGATAAACACAGTCCTGATTTCCCGTAGTCCTCGTTGATGATAGGAAGTACAGCCATTAAAGAAATTGGTATAAAAAGTGCGCTAAGATTTAAAAAGCAAAAAGTTAAAATTATATTGATGATACATAGTAAGTATACAGCCATCAAAGAATTTGATACAAATATGGCACCAAGATGTATTTGTTACAATACTTTCTGTTTAAAATGCATAAACGTATAAATCAATATGGAACATAGTTATACGTCTAAACTGAAAAATAACTAAAAATATGATAACAAAATACAGAAAAAAAATCGTGGCAATGGTATAAATGATATTATTTTACCATGATTTAAAAATTGTTATTTTTAAATTATTTCTTTATATTGTTAAATCTTAAAAAAGATTTATGGCTTACTTAAAACAATTCCTTTTCCATTCATGTGGGTTTCATTGCTTTTGTAAAAATGCTCCATTGCCAAGAATTTTTCATAATTTATTGTCATATTTTTATTAATTTTAGTTATGTACTACTTTTAGTTTTCTAACTTTATAAGTAGTACAATAAAATAAAAGTTTAAATAGGTAGTCTTATTCTGCAATAATATGCAGCTTTTATTGCTCATAAATAGATGTCATATTAAAAATATAACTGCTATCTTGTTATTTTTACCCTTTTAATACGCTATTGATGAAAATAAAAAACGATAAAGGCGACGGATGAAAAATGAACAACGTAAATTTTAAACAAAAATATATGTAATGAATAAATGACTTCATTAGCGATATTGTAACTTCCCATACGTAAAATTTGTATTACAAATATATTTCATAACATTAATACTCATTTTATTATATTTCATTCCGTTAAAATGGATTTGAGAGAAATAATCAAATTATTGACGCTTTTGCACCTTATGGAGTCGACGCTCTGAGTATTCATTACTCTATAGTTAACATCTCTGAAGCTAATTGCTAACGCTCGCTCTTGTTCTTGGCTTGGCTTGACGATGCTACCGCATTATCTAATATTAATTGGTCCTTTATACGCATAGATTAAGAATGAGAAAAGTTGTCACTCTATTACTTTTGTTGAAAATGTATTTTATTCATTGTTCTACCTTTTAAAAATTCCCCAAATTCTTAAATGTGATTATAAAGTTGTGTAATATTGTCACATATTGCCTTTCGGTGTATAGAACGACCTGTTTTGCAAGCACAACTTTATTTAATAACAAACCATTTTGGCATACACTCCGCCGCATTGTCAATGACGATCTACAAAATGCATTAAGCATGTATTTAATCAATACTAGGAGAAATACAATAAAAGTTAATTTAACAAGCTCGTCACATCACTCCCTTCCAAAATAACCAATATAAAATTATAATCAAAACACGGAGAGTTATAATAACAATAGATGATTACAAAAATTAGACAAGCTCGTTACACATATGAAAATGTTTCATACTACTTTTACCTGATACCTTATTATCAGTAGTATAACAATTTAATTTTATGTACATTTATCTGTATATTTGTATAGGCATATGCCACACACCATTTTTCCGAGCTAAATATTCGGCTAAATTTAACCAAGTTGAAATGTCAGACAACAATTTGGATATCTCCCTTAAAATTGTGCATTTATAACAACAATTGTAATTATGTAGATAATATAATTTCTTTGAGTGACAGCTATTAGGTACGTATATTCACCCATGCATTCATTAAAAGAATATATATCTAGTTTAAATTTTGATGTATGTAAATACTATTCCTTTCTCTTAAATAGTAGGTACATGTATAAAGAATGGGATATTAGTCTATCCGAATTAAGATTTTATTGTGTTTTATCTAACTGATGTCTCACTCAATCAAACAGTTTTGTTTAAAATGTCAGGTTTTTATCCGCCCCTGACTCTTCCGAATTTTTTTATACAAAGCTGTTTCATTATAGGTATCTTCCATTCTCGCATTGAGTAGTATTCATATTTATATATATATTTCAAATAGATTTAATAAGGTTATTCTTTCAGTTGTTATTTTGTCCATATAGGTACAACACCTAGATAAAATAAATAATGAATCTAGTTGAAAATGGAAAAAGACAAACGAAAAATTAGATGGAAGAGGAAGAGAAGAAACGTGAATAGGATCATGGTGGCCGAAGACGATTTTTTATTTCAGAATAGAAATCATTCACAGTGGAATAAAGTCCATGCGGGAAAATATACTCACAGTGTTCTAGGGTTTGTGTTGATTCTGCTCAGTATCGATATAATGCGAATTATATATTCAGAAACACGTTCAATTACAACATCCTAGATTTGTGTTCCATTTATATTATTGATTAATTTGGTGGAAACAGGACAGGTTCAATAGAAATCCACTCTCAGAAGTTTCCATTCATTCTCGCGTACCTAAGAATGAAATACTATTTTAGACACAAATAGATATGTCTTGTGTATAGGTACATGCATATTCGGCGTATGCATTTAAAATGTAAAGGAAGTAATAAGGTGCAATGGCATATATTATTTATATATAGATTTGAGCAAACGGGCATGCGGACACTTTTTACTCGAGTGATGCCTTACGTGAGGGATATTTTTGGGCGGACGGGAAGAGAGGGTGTCTAATTATTACCACTTATATTCGCAGTTAGTTAATAGTTTCTCGAAAAATCTCTGATATTGAATCATACGTATAGTAAGAAATGAGTTAGGCAATTTTATTCAAAGCTAACAAAAGTTGTACTCTTATTCTAAGAGTAACACTACACATCGTAGAGGTATATACGAGTTTGGTGTACAAATATAGCACAGAACAAAAGATTTGCTAGAGACGATTAAAAATACAAATAGGTACCTATTTATTAATAGAAGTTAAAGGGGTGACGGCTACAAATAAAGTGTAAAACATAACTTGTCAAATATCGATTTATCTTCATAAATGTGTCCTACGTACCATAACTTAAAACATAAATTTCAAGTAAGTGATAGAAGTTATTACTATATAATAAAATAATACTAATTTCAGAAAACTACAGAAGGTACCTACATTATGGAAAAGTGTTGTCCATTTTATAGATATGGAACGAAAAAAATTTGTAATATATTATATGAACCAAAATTATATACGAAGATACATTAAACTATATTCTGGGTTTATATCGAGCTTGATCAAAACAGAATAGAAATGGCAATGCACTACCCCAAAATATTGCTTTATAGCAATCTTGGTATAATTTGTACTGTCTCGTAAAAAGTGTATAATTCTTTTTTATTTATATGATCTCATTGATATCACTTTTTAGACAAAGTATCAATTTTAAGTTTATTTCTCATTAAATACTCACAGGGATTTTATTATTTCAGTAGTTTTTAAATTTAACAAAAACTATAAATATAAATATATACTTTAACAGGCATGAAGGTGCCTGGTTCGAGTCCCGGTTTGACAACTATAATTCTCAAGTTCTTGGTAACAAGCTGTGTCAGTCAAGTGTCAATCATTTATAGTTATACAATCTCAAAATTCTTGTATTGTGTGATATCAAATTTTGCAAGTAAAGCTGAATACCATAAGTTAAGGATAGTTATACACCACACTTGTGCAAAACCAGAGAAATGTGTTTTCATACTACTTAAAGTAGTATAGTATTTCTGCTTCTTTCAATTTTGTTAATTTATTTAGAAAACAATTGAATTTGGAAATACCAAAAAACAAGGAAAACAATTTTAATTAAATTTAAACTCGCTATATTAATTGTGTCAAATACCATAAATTAACCTATAAACTTAGACTATCATATTAAAGTTGATAAACATTCACAACTTATACTCATAAGTTGTTGAAAAATATATTAGTATGCTTTTATTATATATTCTATATTCGATATTACTGTTTATTATTGTATATATTATATATGTTAACACTAAACATAAGTTAATTACCTAAAATATCACATTAATTTTGTAAAGTCAGTAACGTCATTATAACATACAAGTTTGTTAATGCAATTATTATTAAAACATTTTAAGAATAACAAACTCTGTAATCATTCAAAGTAAAAATTAACAGAGTTTTCAATCTTATAAATTCTGAATATAAAATAATACTACATATAAAGTCAGTTCAACAACGAATTTAAAATAAGTATTTATTTACTTATTTTATGAAGTAGCTTTAAAAATTATTCATTATTCATTTTTCTGTGAATAAATATAGAAGATTTTTTGTATTAAATAGTATGTTTCAATTTTGCCAGTAGCTTTAGAATTAATTAATAATTAATAGTTTAGTCGAAAAATACAATTACTTACTATACCTTACCTATTATAATCAATTTTCATTAAATACAACTATTTTTCTAGTCTTCAGTTTTAAATAAATCTGCACACATTACCAAAAGAGTTTTATAAGATCTGATCATTAACATTTCTACGGTCTATATTATAATATTAGATGATAAACATTATATCTATAATTTAATCTATTTTTAAAAACATACTTCTATTTCTAGTACTTTAAAAGTACTTTTTTTGTTATACCTTATTAATACTTTACTTTAATATTGTTAAGTTTGTTTACAATTTATTGTACAAATTTACTTTTCAGGAGTTTTCTTTAATTTTGAGAATATTAATAACAAAAATTGAATCTGTAAGAAGCGAAAATTAAATTAATACTACCTAGCTACATCGATGACAGAGTACAATGAGAGTTAAACAAATAAGTCTACCTCTCGCAAAGAATGCAATTATTGTTCATGGAATTGCTGAGACGAAAGCTAGATTGTGAATTCTAGGGAAATGTACCGCACTGAGTCCTTTGTGTGAACTATCTCAGGCTATGAAATTTTCGATATCTTAGTGCTTCTCCTAATGTATTTAATGTTTTGTAATAGGTGTCATACTATTTAACACCCTATATATTCAATTTTTATTCAATTTATTAATATAATACTATTACGTAATGTTATCCGCTAAGTATGTATTTATTATTGTGCCCGGTGAGAAGACAATGATATCTCAAAACGCGTCGTGTGAATAAAATGTATTTGCGTTGGTTATTAGCAGTTTTTTGTTCTTTTTGTATACTCTTTACCGAACTTTAATTTGCTGTTTTTTAAATGAAATACTATAAATATAGGATTATCATAATTTTTCTAATAAACACGCATTCATGAATATACGCCTCCTCATTCATGATAAGAAGCCCCCTTCCACCGGTTCTGTGCGTTTATTGGAAATCAGGGTAGGAACATATAATTTTAATCAATGAAAATCAAACTTTCTTGGTTCAGTTTTTTTTTAATTCCTAAATTTTAAATTTTAAATCATTAAATTTATCTTTCGTTATTAAATGTCACCTCATATAAATGTTCCTTAAAATATTCAATAATATACATAAACTGTCTGAGGTTTTTATTAGAGAAATTAGATTATAGGTAACATCCTATTAAGGCAAATAGACAAAGTATATGGCATTAAATAGTTGAGATATTTGATATCCATGATTATATTTGATTTATACGTTTGTCTAGTGTTGGCCATAAGGTAAGGTAAATATGTACATACAAATACAAACTGTATAACAAAGAGTTAAATGTATTTCGATAATTCTGTAATTTTTTACACAAGATTATTTTACTTCAAATTAGGTTAGAATGAAATTTAATTTCTTAATCTTTTTAAACAAAATTATTAGTGACATAATGATTTAAATATATGTATCCTTTATAGAGAGTTCTGTTAATCATAATAATAATCCTATAGTGGATAATTAGAAAGGTGTTGGACTAAGTTCATTAACCAATTAAAAATGTGAATTAGCAAAATATACGATTTTATTTTGATCATTAGTCATTTTTACTCGTCAGTTTCAGATGATTACTCACTAAACAGTGGAATTTTGGCCCTAATTCAACGTAATTTTGATATAACGGGATGTAGTTTTCGTAATTGGTAGAAGCTCTTAATGAGATGCAGAAGCTTCAAAAAGAATACTGGTAATCTTGACCGAATTTCTCTAAGAAAGAGCAATGAAATATTTTAGCATGGCATGGCATGTCGAAACCTAGAAATAAGTCGAGAAAGAAAGACGAGAAATAAAACTATGACAGAAAGATTCTATAAAACTAAAAGATTTAAAGGTGACGATTTGTTCAGTCAGATTTTAAAATGTTCTTTATTTTGTCTAAAAAACAATGAATATATACGAGTATATGTTTTTAAAATAGAATTATATATTAGCATTTTATCGTCATGAAAAAAATTTGTTCTGAGACGATACAATTTAAAAAACTATATACTAGCAAAAAGTATAAACTTTCACAGTGGCCGGCTTTGCTTCCGCCAGATGGAGTATATATTAATATGCTATTAAGAGAATCATCATGTTTCATTTGATACAACATTTATCGGCCGTTATTAAAATCAGATCTTCTCCGTTCATTTGAGTGCACTAAAAGTGAAGAAGAACTTTAATTTGTAGCTAATTGTAATTCAGTAAATATTTTTCATATGATAATAAATAAAAAGCTAGTATAGATTTAAGTTTAAAAATATATTCGGTTTTATTTTAACTTGTTTTACTTCTTTACATCGTATTTCTGACAATATGTAATAATCAGGGACAACACATAAAAATAAGTCATTAATCCCGATAATAATAAATATTTATATTTACCAAGCTGTTATTATAGTATACTCAACATGAACGGCCATAATGTTAAACATTGCAGGAAGTTGTATATTGTTAGTTTATTAATATATTTTCAGCCGGTTTATGTGCTCGTTATGCTTATGGATATAGAATAGATATATGAAACCAACTGAGAACATATTGCTCGTCTAAATAAAGTTTGGCTCATTTGATGATATTTTGATTTAAAGATTTTCTAAATTGTTCTCTGTATCAATTATCTTTCCGCTCATGTGATATGAGTAAATCTGGGGTAACTGAAGGTAAAATTCCTTCACTTATTTTCTGTTCTCTGTATAATTTAAATATGTTATTAAATGAATTTATTATTATTGTTATTATTATTATTATATGGAAAGCACCAATGCAGTATTAAAAACTCGAAGAAATAGTCAGCAATCTTAAGTTTATCGAAATATTACATTTTTTGTTTATTAAATATTTGACTGAAAATAAATACACCCTATTCCGTACATGGTAGAAGACATTACAGTACTCTGAATATTTATTTATTTATCTTATCTACGTGGACTTCATACGTAGATATATATGTGTGATTCTAATCAATTGAGAGTATAGGTATAGTTCGTATTTAGAAAATTCGACTATAGAAAATTTAATTTAATTTTCTTTCTAGTTAAATTATAATAAGTCTATTTGAACATAGATGTTTTCAAAGAAATGGTAATAATCAAAATTCTTAATAATTATGTTATATTTATGTGCTAAAGTAATATTTTTAATTAAAAAATTATAACAATTTCTTTTTGTTCCAATTAGAGAGACTTTTATTCAAGAAATAATTAATATACGAGTATAATGAAGCATTTCAAATCTTTTAAAAATCTTATTAATTATATACTAATGTATATAATTAATAAAATTTGTGTGTATATACAGGTAAGTAGTAATTTAAAAAATAATAAATACACTTTTATATATTATACATATATGTTTGGTTCTTTTTGCATCAATTATTAATATAAATATATTGACTGAGTAATTTCATGTTTTCAAGATACTTCAATATTTTATAAATCGCTATATTTCGTAATAAAGAAGACGACATAACATTTGAGTAATTTACACAACTTTTACTACTTAATTTATTATTGATTTTTCTTTTAGAATTTGCGGAAAAATCACAAACACTCTGTATAATATTAAAAGCCAGCTTAAAATGTCTTCTTGTTACATTCCATTATGTTTAGTTCTTAATTAATGCGATAGAAGTGAAGGAATACTCGTATGTATAGTTTCGTATATATTTAAAATAAGGATTAAAAGGTAATAAGTTGCTAAACTGATTTTATGAAAAGATACAAATATGGATACAAAAGAAAACCCCAAATATTCGTTACGATTATACCAATAATATCAATATTTTGTACGTTGTAAATAGAAATATGCATATAATGCAAAATATATTTGATGATATTCTGTGATTAAATATAGACGAAAACCATTTAAAAAGAATTGCTATTATTCTATTCTAACTATTCGGTTAACTATTCTAGTTGGTTAATTCTAATTGCTCGCCGTTAGATGAAAATACACGCATAAGCATGTGAATATTATAACATTAAGAAGGAAGTATTTTATTTTTTTGATAATTTAAAATATTGTATCACTTATTATTTATAAAGCCGCATAACTATTATGACACGAATATGCAATATGCAATATTATGCAATATAAATAAATCCCACTAGCTTTTACAAAAATAACCCAAGAACTGTATAGAAATCCACAACAATCTTAGATAAATAAATACTAAAATAAATTAAGAAGAAGAACCAAAAACTACCTGCGGGAAATAGAACACGTTATGGTGAATTTAAAAATGTATATATAGATGTGTTGTTTTCTGACTAAACAGTCTATGATATATGAGAACAATTACAGGATTGATAGATCGATAATAAAGGATATTTGGGGAGCAACCCCATTAATTTTGACTTGCTTTATCTTACTTTCAACAGATAAGAGATACTCCGTTGTGGTATAGATGCTAAGATTTTTTACTCAATAAGGTACATTTCTATACTGTTCTTCTCTACAATTCTTACATTAGTTACTGTTCATTGACTAAAGAGTGAACTACAAGGTCATTCATTTTCTCCTCATTTGCAAATTCTCTTAAAATATATAGAAAAGGAACTATATTGACTGGTGTAAAATTAGATATAACATGTGGATTTAATGGACTTATAGCTTCAGAAGGCAAACGAGTATACATCATGAGATGTCAATTTGCTATATACAAATATATGTCACTTTTTTCTCTCCCCTATTTTTGTCACTAGTTTTCTATATAAACCAAATACACATATAAAGTTTATGATCTGATCAATTAAAAAAAATTCTTTTGGATTTGTTATGCTCTGATTGTGGTTGCAGGAAGTATGAAGAGGTAAATATTGTATTAAAGTCAGGGAAAGTATGGAAACATGAAATTGGTTAATTAAGAGATTACTATAGTTCTATGTGTATATTTAGGAGTATAATTTGAATTCCAAATAAATACAGAACATTTATATTTTAGTAAAATTTAATGTGTATAAAAAATGGCATTTTATCTACACATATCCACACTACAAAAATTACTATGAAAATATATTGTTTACTATATATACCTATATATAGTTTTTCACTATAAGACTTATATAATTTTATAGTTAAATAGAAAAGTCGTTTATAATCCGTGCAACTCTAGTTACGCATCTACATCAGAAAATTATACTGATCCTTAAGTTACCGCTCTGGTGTCATCGAGAAGTTTTCAAGAAACGTGTAAATGAATTGTAAATTAAACGTGTTCTAATTAATTATAATTAAAACATATAAAATCAAACTTTCGTAATTACCGAAAAAACATAAAAACCATTCGTCTTCCACTAATAATTGTTATGCATGTGTACCCCAATGCAGGGATTTTAAAGATAAGTATATTAAATGCTCGAAATGTTTTTTTTTCTTTTCTATCTACGACAATTATTTCTCTATACTCGTATTATAAAAATACATATAAATATGCAAATAAGATTAAGAAAAGTTTATTTCCTTGTCTTTTATTCTAATTCAACATTAATTAATTAAATTTAATATTCAGCATTTATGTAGTATAATACAGAAATTGAAAATTCAGTTATGTTACGCAAGTCAATATATATATTAAAGTTATTATGTACAGAATGTATCAAGCAAGCAATATGTCAAATAACTGAAATATTTACAACTGCTGAAACAAAACAAACCGACAAAATGTTAAAACTAATAACACTTCCAATACATCCCCTTTTGTCTTCTTGACATGAACAGAATTTTGTGCGGGATTAAGTGGAATACTATCTTGAGGTTCATTGATAGTTCTAGCAACACTATGAGTTTGAAAACATCTTGTAGACCCAAAAGAGTGCTAAGTGTTGCCAGTATTGTTCGTTTCAATGATTTGACGTGGTATTTCTACTTCAGCTACATAAATTATAGTAACAAATGATTAAATTAATTTATAAAAAATAGTCAACAAAAACAAATCACATTATCAGTCTATTTGGATTCATTTTTGTAGTACTTATATGGAACACTTTTATGTTAAATGTATTTATTTTGGTAGCTTAACCCCCTGAATGAGTCAGTAGGAAGGTATAATAAATAAATAATAATATATATGTAAAGTTGTTATCGTGTCGGACGAGGAGTTATTGAAATATGGTTAAATCTAGTTTTTGAAAATGGCAGACGAAATATTGTCGCTTGCGCCAGAGAGTTTTCCAATGCTATTAATAAACCAGCAGATAGTACGAACAGTTTAATTGTTTTTTAATTATGTAGAAAGATGTGTACAGATATTTTTGAATCATTAATAACAATTTACTAATACAAAAAATTGAATTTTTAAATAACATTTCAGTTTTTAAGTTTTCAGTTTAATATTGACCCAAAATATGGTTGCATTGAGTGATATCAACGGTTGTATAAATATTTTCAATCAGATGTGATTTTTTACAATATGTGATTTGTATACACTTGCACAGCCCTATTTATTCAATAGCATCACATTTTCATAGAAACTAGTTTCCGCGCCGATTTTTAATCAACAGTTTGAATAATATATCAAATACTAAATATGGTTATACTTCATAAAATAATTACACAAATATATCAAAAATATAATTTTAAAGTTTTTTGTAAAGAAAAGCTAAACTAAATAAGTACATTTACACAATTTATACACGTAAGATGATTTCAATACTTACCTATTCGGATCACCATTTTAACCAAACATAAATGACTGATTTTTTAGTTTGATTTATTTTTGTTATTTTTATCATTATTATTTATCACTCAATGCTCAAATCTGACGATTTTAAAACGAGATATTGAATTAGTCATTTAAAAATAAAACATAAGCCAACAATGCAAAGTACATAACATGTACACATATATAAAATAAATTGTCTTTAAGTTTAACATTTGGAGTGATGACTTGTGTATGGCAGTCTATTTACATAATAGAAGAAGAATTATTTATTTTAAAAGTATTCCAAAGATTAATTTCTGTTGCATTGTTTAATGATCAATGCAGCTATGGTTCTAACGTTAAATTCTTGCGATCCCTTATACAGATATGTAGTATTAGTTGTATTTGTATACAATATTTCTTAATATACTTATTTATTCTATATGTGAAAAAAAAGTAAGGAGACATTAAGATGTTACGTTCAAGTGTTTCAAATTGTCAAAAATGAAACAATTTTTTAATTCAATCAGACAATAATGACATACATTGTATATGTATATATATAATATATCTATATATAATGTTAAGAAATTATACAATACTATATAGAGAGTAGGGAAATTTGTTCGCTCTTGATAAGGTTGTATATATTATGTGGTATATGTATGTATATTGAAATGAATAATATTCTCTCTTGAATAAAAGAAGAAGATTCACGCAGAATTGAAGAGGATCAGAGAGAACGCTGAAGGGAGGAGAGGGCAGAAGGGCAAAAGGAGTCTGGGTGGGCATTCTGAAAGGTGGAGAAAGAAGAAGAAAAAGAGAGCAAGAATTGGAAGGAATTGGCCTAGATTGATTGTTTACCACTGAGAAGACAATTTGGTATCATTTAACAATACTGAAATGTTTACTAAATGAAGGTTCATTTATCCCCAGGAAAATAATAAAATAAATTAGCGAAAGACAGGATAGAGAAGAAATAGGAAAGGAGTTTTCATCATTCTATTCTAAATTTGCTGTAAAACAACTCCAAGTATTGATTGAGATGTTTATCCTCGGCTAATCTTAGACTTTTATTCATATTAATATTTCAATTAACAGTTAATTACTAAACATTTTGCAAGATATATTGTATGTAAAATTTAATTAACTTAGCGAATTGAATTATTTCACAAGTTTACAAGTGAGCAGCGCAGCGTTCATATTTAATTATCTTTGTTTAGAACAAACAATTATAAATACAAGTTAAACTAGAAAGGAGAAAGTCTGATTATTAATACAACTTAAATTTTAAAAATGTCTTCAAAACTATTGAAGGCTCCTTCTCTATCTAGAAAATAAAAATTTAGCGACGTGTACTATATAAAAAGTAGTCTATATGTCAAATTTATTTAACTATATATTACTTCCAAGATAGGATGTTTTTGGACGATAACCAGAATGCAACTTTATTCAAAGCATTTCTATATAGAAAGCCTTATACTTCAAATAGACACATATATTTCAACATCTTTCCTTTTAATGAAGTTTATATTTTAATGAAGTTCATTTAGATCTATGCTTTAAAATCAATGTAGTTATTTCAATATTTAAACATCTCCCATGTTTTTTTCGTTAGTTACATTATTTAACACATATTCTATTTTAAACTCCTAATAAGTATGGCAGAATTAATTTTTTATCGATATCCAGATAAAGAAAGGGGTGAAGAAGAAACATATATATATATATAGAGAGAGAGAGTATAAGCAAAAGAATAGATTGTATGAGTAGAGATTTAGAATACATCTGTCTTGTCGGAAAATTTTTAAATATACATTTAGAATAGTAATTTTATAACTGCTACTATATTACTGCAACATACTACTCACTAAAGGTAAAAGTAGTAGTAGTATATAGCAGTAATTTTGAAGGTTTCGATTTACATTAAACTTTTATTATTGAAATGTTCTGTAATTTCTTGCTTAACGATTGAACACAAAAGTTAGTGCTATAAATTAAAAATCAAGTAAGAAATTATAATACTATTCAAACCAAGATTTTATAAAATGTCTTGGTAAATTTGTTTAATCATATATCCGAAACCTTTGATCAGGGGTTTGTGTACTGTAGGTAATTTGTGTCATACAGTAAAATATAAAAATGAACAGTTTCAATTGGTTATTATATAGCTCTTGAGGGTTTTGTTTTATTGCAGGGCAGGAAATATTTTAGTACACGTATCACTGTAAGTATGTGTGTATATTCTGTCATTTTCATTAAATTATAAATATGTATAGTATGTATTATAACCCAATCAAACTAATATCTACAGGAACATTGTCTCATGTATAAGTATACAATTTGGGCAACGAACATACGAAAAAAGAAACAACTCATTTAAGAATGTATATGAATGCGTGTATATATAACAAGTAATATATATATATATCGATAGTTAAAATTACAGTTCAGTTAGGGATTATTCTGTAAATTACAATAGATATTAGGCTAGTTCACCTGATTAATGTTAATAGTTCACACACATGCATACATAATTTTTGTACGTATGCATGTATGCCCGTATTATATATTATGTATGTATATATGTGTAGAATGTATACTATAAGAGTAGAGAGACATTTAGGATGGTACAACGTCAAAGGCCTGGAATTCTATCCGAAATTGGAAAAATGCGATGCGCACTCATTCATAAATATATATTTATATATAAATTAAGATACATAATAGTTATTACAAGAAATTTATCGCAAATCCTCAATTGTATGTGTACTATGTAGTGAAGTAAGTCTGACGCAGTCATGAAAACATCTTATAATTATGTATATATAGTACATTTATATACTATATGTATAGAAGTAACACCTTGAAAAAATACAATGCTTCTCATTTATATAATATATATATTATGTGTGTGTGTGTATGTGTGTAGTGTGTGTGTGTTGTTAACTATTCATGTACTATAATGGATTGGTCGATTTTACTTGCAGGTAGACTCCTTTTTTACAATTTACACAATTGAATAAGTTAGTAATATACATATAAATATAACACTAACCCGCATATTACATCATATATTTGTTTGTATATATATAGTTTTATTAAAAATTCTAAATCATATGTATATATATACGAGTATATGTATGTAGGTATATTGTACTACGATACGGACGTCGTGAATTCGAGAAAAAAATCAGTAAGCAATTAAATATTAAATGGGTGGGGTCGATCTGTCAATATTAACTGTATATAATCCATTATTGAAACAATTAGTATGCACAGATGCCCGCACGTACATGCTGCAAATAGATACGCGTATTCATGCGTAAATCAATATGTATTAGGACAGTTTAGAAAAGAAGAGAAATTATATACCGTGACGCTGAACAGCTTCCCTAACGATCTGTTTTCGCTTCAAAAATATTGGAAGAAAGAGATAGTAACATAATATGTAAAATGAAGAAATTAACAAAAAACAAAATAAGAAAGAAAACATATGATATTCGAATGTCAACAACACAGTAAAAAGTAGTTGAAAACAGCCTAAATAATTGTATATTTCTTTCACAGATATAACTTATCGCTTGCTGGATAATGCTTGTGTATAGGTATTTATATATAGGTATATATAATATCATCTGTCATTCTAATTGAGACCACATTGGATAATACACACTGTATGTCGAATATAAAGAAAAATATTCGATAGATAATTACTATATATGTAAATATGAATGTATTTTGTTTGTATAAGTAAGTATTGTATATAGGGGAAGCCACATATTTTTCTGTAATTCAATGAAATATTCATATAATTCGATTAAACGTTGTGTGTCGTAGAGAAGAAAGATGGAGATGTACACGGGAGGGCCACAGAAACTACCTACATACACACCGACCAGAAGCCGAAAGGATTCATCCATTCGCGTTCGATTCCGATTGGTCAAAAGTGTGTTCGAAGTAAGATATTATCCAGTCTAAAAGAATCTTATTTTCTTTAGAGGATTTATCTGCTAAGCACGGCAATCATTATTCTATCGATAGATATTATACTGCCTGGGATTGTCTACATTAGTTTACTGTGACCAATAAATTATGTTGATATTTAAAGAACAAATTCAACAAAAGCTCTAGCGATTAGGCGTATTAGTTTAGCTTGCACATATTGGCTGAAATATCGACTTACAATTTGGCTGGTGGCAACTTCATCAATCTTAAAAAGTTAGAAATGCATTTTTCGTGTTGTATTTTATTGTTTCCAGAGAAGAGGGAATTGAAAGGGGGTGATTCGTTTGGACCTAAAGGGAGATGGGGAAATTGGAAATGCTTTTGAAGTGAACTAGTGTGGACCGATAGAACAGGTTTCTTTCTACACAAACTCAGGATGTCGCGGAAGCTTTTTGCAAGAGGTCTTTATAGGCCTTAGAGTTAATGAACCGAGGATAAGAGTCCCGATGCATCAGGGTATAGATCTGTAGTTGAGCTTCGTCAAACGTATTTTGAGAGGGTTCTATCATGTTCGCGTTGATTATTTCTCGTGCCCTTGAGTCCAAACTCACCTGTGATAGTAAGGGGGGAGGGGGAGGAAGTGGAGAAACAAAAAATTATGCGAAATTATTAAACAGGGTGAAATAGATACAAAAGAGTGTGTGCTGATAGATAACAAAGTCATTCAATTAAACTATAAACAAAGTGGAAACAATAGCAAGAACTGATTAAATTTAAAGTTAATTTGTTTATTTAAAGATATTTAAATTTAAATAATTAACTTTTCAAATAATCGATATACATGATAATATGTACATATGTATTGACATATTTCAAATTTATTCAAAACATTTGGTCGGTAATAAGATATTCAGTCCGGAGTATCTACGAGTAAGATTTAAGTAATTACATTAATGCTTATATAACTGTTGATCGGTAATTTTTTTGGGGAAACTATATTTTTTTCTGAAAAACTTCTAATATAATTTTAAAAGTATCTACATATATTGCAAGAATAAAGTGAGGGCTCTTGAAACGTTAAGAAGTCATACGAGCTAGAAGGACACTGTGAAGAATTTACATATGTCGTTATTATTGGTTCACTTAAACAATTTAAGATGTTTATTTAGTTAAACACAGCTTTTACGGAATCTAATATGACTTTTAAATAACAGATTTGTATACTAATATATTGTATATACCTAGTGTATTATTATAATAAAAAAAACTATACGAGTATTTGAAGATATATACATATATCGGTATAGATACAACATTCGACAACATACACAACGAATTCCATGTATATATTTAGTAGGAATTTATAATATCATCATATATGTACATCCATATCAAAGAATTATATGGGGAGGGAGGTAAAAGAAGACTGAGAAATCTTGTTTCGTCTCTTTTGTCTTCTAGAGGAATTTTTCCCCAATTTCGTGTCTTACATCGACATCCTTGATCCTTCATTCCTCTCGATTATATACATGTATGTATGGGTAACCTCCCCTTGCCTAGGTCTTATTGCTCACAAAATATATAAACTTGGAATTTCATGCCTATACAATACTTTCTTTACTCAACTGAATTAAGTCACACGAAAAATCGATTGTCGAGCTCGTGCGCGTTTTCTATACATTTTTCCTTTAAATTTGAAACCTTGATATATATATATATTATATATATATTATCTGTGTGTGTGTGAGCGTGTGCCAGTGTATTAAGACGATACTTATATATACAATAAAATCTTGGGTATCACTGTAGTCTGCACTTGAATGACATATATAATATGTACATATATATTTACTTGTAACAATTGTATTTAAAATACAGATATAAATCAATATGTTATACTATTTAATAGAAATATATATACTTGCTCTTTTGTATGATATATCGTGCAATAATTGACACTCGTCATCATCACATATTAAATTGAGCATTTCGATCAAGTTATAGATTTTATTTATTTTTATTAATTACAAGTATTGCGTATTAAAGACTATATACTATCAAATGCGGGATATAATTGAATTAATCAAGAAATATATTTTATTATATTAGTTGTAATAAGATATATTTAAAAACCCTTTATTTATAAATAAATTCTTCATTCTAGCAGTATGAACATAAATACACATAATTAAGCTACAGCAATTGAGAAATACCGAAAATGACATTCATATTTATATTTTCATATTAAAATGTAAAAATACTTGGAGTATGCCTCTATTTTTTGTATAACTTGAATAATACTTATACATATCAGGATAAGTCTATGATTTAATATGAGTGTATTGTGAATATCGATTATTATATATTTAGATATATTTAAATAAAGTTGTGCTTCATTTTGAAAATGTAGACACATAATATTAGTTAGGCGGAAATTCGTTTAATTATAACAATATTTTAAAATCAATTTTTTATTGATTTCTCTGCTTATAAAGACCGGATGTCTTATGGCGATCCAAAGAGTTTAGACCATAGACCTTAAATGAATTATTTAATATTTAAGTTGTTCAATTTAAAGTCTATGATTCAGACACGTACATATATCTCTCTTATTCAGTGTATATATCTCTTATTCAGTGTATATATCTCTTATTCAGTGTATATATCTCTTATTCAGTGTATATATCTCTTATTCAGTGTAT
>JAYRBW010069917.1:0-51302 GCA_036023295.1 Invenusta paracnida | reverse complement strand
TCTTAGAGAAAGACTTCATGACATTTACAAACAAATTAAAGTTTCTGCTGAGGAAGTAATCTCGGATATTGAAACGAGGCGTAAATCAGATGAAGATCGTACCACAGATTTGGTTGAAATTAAATCTGTTTTGGACACAGCGTTTGACAAATTAAGAGAAATATCCTTAACAATGGAAGAAAACCTCCAGGATACTTTATGTAAATTCGATAAATCTAATGACATTACCTTCCAAGAAGATTGCATTGTGTGTTTTCAGAAAAAGAGAGATTCTATCAAAGAAGACATAAAAAATATAAAAAGGGACATATCAGTTGTCATTGCCGCAAATATATCAGACGACAAAGCTCCAACTAAGAAAATTGACCCGGAAAAAAATGACATTTTGACAAAACTCTCTCAAATCAACGATTCTAAGCATGCAATGGTGAGAAAACTTATTCAGATCACCAAGACTGCAATAGAATCGAATAAGACTGAGGATTTAGACAATAAAGAAGTCAAAAGAAATCTTCAAATTATCGAAGAGAAAACGACTGAAATAATTCACAAGTTGGGGGAATTCTACAATGTAACCAGACTTCGAATAGAACGCTGTGATGATAATTTAGTCGCAAATGAAGCTATCCTATCTTTTCGAAAAGAAACAAAAGGAATTGATGCTGAATTACAACGATTAAGAAATTCATTTGAACATGTAATGTCAGAATACTCGAAGGAATTAATTGCAAACCAGGAAGAGGGAAAACGCCGAATTTTACAAGCGAAACAAGAATTAATAGATATCAGAGATGAAACGCTGGTGCCTGCTGTCGGATTTAAGCAAAAGATACAAACAATTATTGCAACAGTTGAATCTGAAGATATTAAGCAGAAGTTTTTACAAATGAATATAGTTCTAGAGAAACAGATTTCATCTCTCGAGGAAAACTTCAAAATAGCTACAGATAGAATTTCTGATTTAAAATTGAAAAATATGGATGAATCAAAAAATATTATTTCAACGTTTAAGTCTGACACAGAAAATATTTACGCTGAAATTACAGAGGCCTTTGATAAAACAAATACAAATTTTGAACAATATTCTAAACAACTTCAAAAAACCAAAGACATGGAAGTTAGTCTGAAGAAATATTTCACTGATTCAAAATTTCCTGCATATCAATTGCAACAAAAGATTGGAGATATCTTATCAGGACAATCCAGTGAAGAATTTGTGGATAAGGAGGATATGGAGAATGAACTCAATGAAACGGCTTTATCACTTAAGAATACAATGAAAACGTTTGATGATGCTTTTGAAGAGGAAAACAAAATTATCCAAGAGACGAAGGATTTGTCTTTACAGTATGACAGCCTCATGAAATTTCGAACTATATGCGAAAAGATGCATGCAGATGTTACTAAACTCAAAGAGCACTTTAAGGACATTTCACAACGATACAATATATCCGACCAAGCAGTTTTAGCTCGATCCATTCGCTCCACAGCAGCTGATATGGGACTTCAACTGGAAGATAAAAATGAGCTCAACATATTTAAGCTTCCTCTTCAAGCGGTACATAGTGACGATGGTAATAAACTTCGCAGATTTCAACTCGGTGAACCACGACCGGATAAGCAAACTCATCATGTTCTTCTAGTTGGAATGACCGGCTCTGGAAAAAGCCTTCTCATCAATAACATGATAAATTACATATACGGAGTCAATCACAGAGATAAATTTCGCTTTAAATTAATTGTTGAGAGCGAAGAAATCAACGAAAGAGATCCGGGGGCGAGTCAAAGTATGGCGGAAAGCATGACATCATGGGTGACAAGTTTTACGTTCAACTGGCAAGAAGGTTTCCGAATTCCCTACAATCTAACAATTATTGACACTCCAGGTTTCGGAGACACTAGGGGACTTCAATATGATGAAGAAATTGTGTCTCAGATAAGAAAGTTTCTTAATAACTCAGAACTCTGTCCAAATCAAGAGTTATCTTCCATCGGGTTACTTATTCAAGCGAGTCAAGCAAGAATAACGGAGGAACAAAAATATATATTTGATCAAGTGCTTAACCTGTTTGGTAAAGATATGATAGATAATATTTTCCTCATTTTCACCTTCGCCGATGCTCAACCTCCCCCTGCACTGGAAGTAGTAAAGGAGAATAAAATTCCATTTGTGGATGGTTCGTCTTTTAAGTTTAACAATTCGGCTGTTTATGCACCCAACGGTGATGAGCTCTCTATACATGCTTGGAACTTCGGATATCTAAATCTTCAACAGTATTTTGAAGCACTCATGAAAAAGGAACCGAAAAGTCTTTCTCTAACGAAACAAGTTTTGGATGAACGCGAACAACTTCGTCTTGTTTTGGGGAGACTTCAAGCGGAAATTTCGAATGGAATGGAAACTCTTCGACTAATTTTCCAAAGTACAACAATTCTCAATTTGAACGGTACGATTCAATCTAAAAGAGGCTACAAGGTAAAGAAACGAACATTCTCATGTCAAATGCAAGTTGTAAAGCATTACATCACAAATTGCAGCAAGTGTAGTTTCACTTGTCATAGTCCTTGCTACATCCAGGGAGATATGAAACAGGGTTGCGCGTCTATGAGAAATGGAGTATGCGTCGCTTGTCCGGCTAAATGTCCTTGGGATATGCATACGAACGGAACAAAGATCTACGTGTATACGCCTGTGGAAGTTGAGGAAACGATTGAAGACATGATGAAGGCTTACAATGTCGCTGTTGATGAAAAGGATGCAAAAAGAAACTTCTCATAAATATGCTGGGAAAGTATCAAACACAAAAAGGGATGTTTTTGACTGCATTGAGAAGGTATCATTGCCAACATCAAGGATGATTCGTCATCACAACCAACTGGTGCAGCTGAAGCAGCTGGAGCAACCGTTTCTATCAATTCAAGTTGGACAGATTTCAAATTTTCAGAAATTGGTAAAAGGTTTGGTTTTGTGAAGAATTCTGGACGAAATTATTCGTCGTTACAAAAAACTAGTGCAGCTGAGATCAAATCATCGAATACGTTCAAGAAACCCATTTCGTGGAAGAAAAATTCAGGAGAAGATCAAAAGAAATTTTCTTTGAAATAATAATTTTTTGAACGAAGTATGTAATATTTATTGACTACAAGTTACATGAGGAGAAGTCAAATTCTACTTTTCATATTTTTGAAATTGTAATGATTTGATTGTTTAAAATGTGAAGTTTATTTTAATCTTTTGGTTAAATATTGGCATAGTGATATAATGTAACGATTTGACTATTTCTAACAAAAAATATCTCTGTATATTGTAGTATAATAATCAATTTATGTAGTACATATCATGTTGATTAAACAATTTTCTTAAATGCACAGGACTTGAATCAAATATGCACATACCTTATATTAATTATATTTTTATTAAGTAACAATTAATATGTCAAAATGTTGTTTCATGAATGGGGTTACGATTTAAATATTTTAATACTACATTATATATAATATATTCACACTTTTCACCATTTTATTATTTCAATAAAGCACATTATTATTTCAACGAAATATATTTGGCAATAATATGCACACAACAAAATTATTCAACATAAATGTATGTATTTTTATATTGTAAAGCTTCCTCCGTGTTTAGTTAGCGAAATAAATGTTGTAAAATACAAAAAATACTTCAAATATATAACAGTACGTAAGACTATTATTATTTAATTATTAGCTTTAAAAAAACGTGTTCATATAGCTTTAATTATATTAATATTGGTAATATATATATTAACAACCTATATTAGACAATAATGGCTTAAACTTTCAATGATATTGTATATATGTGTGTTTACTTTTATATAGACATAAACAATTTATAGCTTTAGTACCGTATATGTGTGATGGTTATTTTCATATAGACATGAAAAATGTAATTAGGAAATCATATGCAAGAAACATAGGTTATACTGACATAATTGTCATTTATGTTAACGGTGAAATACTCTTTCAACTACCACATTTCATATTTGTTTATAAAGTGTGTATGTGTGAGGTGCTCTATAATAGAGCTGTCTTAGTCTCATTTTTAATAAACCTATTTAAATGTTTTTGAATTTGAATCTTCCTCTAACACACGAGAATGTCGTGACCGTGTTAGATTTTAAATTTTAGTTCTAATTACGATTGAAAAAATTGAGTTAAAAAAAGAATATAATAATCCTCTGAGTTATAGCACCATTTCTCGAGGAAAACAAGAGGTGATGGGAAACGGTCCTAACCAAAATGTTCGTAAAGAGATGTTAAAATCTTAAATAACTTGGTTATAAACGAGATACAATGTGAATATACAGCGTATAGCGCTCATGTTAAGTAAAAGTATTCAGAACAATTGATACTCTTGCATTGAGCTTAAACAACTTCATGTGCGGCTGTGTAGAACATTCTAATATATTAATGATTGTAATGGTTTGATGTCGTGCATCCACATACATTACAAAGATGAGCCATCTCCCTTCTAATAAAATACGTTTTCTATGAATAATAGTTATTTACTTTACTAGATTATGATTTGAACAGAGGATGCCTAAAACCGCCCCAAATATTCTCTCTCTACGCATAAGAACTAATATTATGCAAGAAACTATAAACAGGAGGACGGTAGGTCGACAGTCAAATAGGAATGTTAAACTTTCAGACGATCAAGCAATAATCACAGATTCAGACGATATGAAGGCCTACGAAAATTAGTAATAGAGTGCAAAAATCATCTGAAAGATACAATATTTGAATAAAAATATAAAAAATACAAAAGTATTGATAGTTTATAGAAAATGCAATGAGGATCTATAAACATAAATATGTAAATATATTGAAAGCAGATTAGTTCTATTATATTAAAGGTCAATGGCAGTGTACTATCGGAATTAAGAATTAATTATATTCAACAACCTGCTAATTGTGCTATAACGGTTTGAATATTAATGAAATAAAGGATCTTTTTCTTAAATTTTGAAATATTGTAAAATTATTATTATTTTAAATTTCCGCATTATTGTAATATATATATATAGTTTTTACATATTATGTATCATTATAATTAAACATCATACTTTTAAAAATGATAATTATATATTTTTTATTATTATGAAATATATTCTAAAATTATTTTATTTCTAACACATATTATAAGACTTTATAACTAGTATAAAATTACCTTTCTTTTTAAAAAAATTCGCCTTGAAATAACATGTATGTACAATAAACCCAGCTGCTTGCACTTCTTTGCCCGTTAATGCGATATATTTTATTAAAGAATAACAGATACCTACCCACTTCTCGAATTTAAATTAATAATATGTTTATACGTATTTATTTCATGAGTATCTTCATTAAATATATATGCTTTTACGTTATAATTATAATACACGTTCTTATTGGAACAAAACAATCAATATTTGTGGTATAAATGTTGTATCATAAAACCTTATTTCTTGATATTTAAATGATTACGTTTTGTAAGTAGTGTATATTATTCATTTTTTATTGGAAAAAAATTACAAACAATGAATTAAAAAGTACAGAATTAAAGTGGCATATAAATCAACAATTAGTACAATTTATCTGTTGATCAACGATATTCGTCCTATTTTCATTTGACGTCTCTCTGAAAAAAACAATTTCAAAAATACATATAAGTTTAAACAATACTTTTATAAAATATAAACATAATTGTATTTTGAATTAAAAGGAACATAAGACATTGAAATTCAAGAAAATAATAATTACTTGTATTAGCAAGAATGTTTTAGGAAGTTTTAAAGCGAAATTAAATTATGTCAACTATTTTTGTATGATTTGAAACCATTATTTTAAGATTTTTTTTAAATATATTTTAAACATGAGAAAATATTAAGGCACACAAAGAATACATTAATTGCTGTTTTATTATGTATAGGTCAAAAGTGTACACACTATTTCCACCATCCAAGAAAATACACTTGCGACCTGTGAAAATTTCTGTTAATTGGGGTGTCAAGTCTCTGATAGTCGCATAGCCTTCCAGAAAAGACGACAGCTTGCGAGGGTGGCAGCCAGGAGATTGTCAGTAGTGTGGAACAGTTCAACTAGTGATCTGGCAAAATCTCAACTTTTTCGAGCTTGTGTAGAATCAATGATTTTGTACAGTGCCGAAGCTCTCACGTTCACACAAACCTTATCTAATGAACTTGACGCCTCTCATCGTGCTTTACTCCGATTTTGTTTGGGAATTCATTTTCCCCAAAGAATAAGTAATCAAGATCAAAGGCGATGAACAAACGTGGAAAAAGCAAGCATCATCGTTAGAAAGAAACGTCTGCGACTATACGGCCACACCCTCCGGCGACAAGATCTGCCGTTAGCCAAGCTGCTGAAGCATAAACCTACAGAACCGTTTAGACGCGGAGGACACCTACGACTAACATACATGGACCAACTTGAAGAGGACCAGGGTTTCATCGGTTTTACACCTGACAATGCCATTACTACAGCAACAAATCGAGCGTTGTGGAAAAAACTAATTAGTTAATTAATTAGCAAACTTTGAAAGAGCAACGTATTACATAATATACTATACAATGTTTCTTATACTATGTAGTATGTGCAATGTAAATGAAAATGTGTACGCCACCATAATAAAAAAAATAACAATTCACATTATTTGCGTTTGCATGCTAATGTGTACACGTGTACATGCCATGCAGAAGCTGTAAAAAACCTCGCTACAAAATAGCATACAATTATTAGCATTTTACATCATCTGCGTGTTTACTGGTGCGTATACAACAGAGAATATAGGGTATAACACTGAAACTAATTTAATATGTATAACGTTATGTATATTATATCCGTTTCAGTTTATTTTTAACATGTTACCATTGATAATATAATATATGTACATGACCTAAACTTCTAACATCAATTATAGCTATATTGTTATTAATAAATTATCCAAAGATAAAGTTCAAGTCATGTTTTAGAAATTCTATTATAACGTTTTTGAAAATGTACTAATATTGCCAAGTGTCCAATACTATAGAACTAAAGTAACTTATAGTTCAATGAAAATTTAAGTAATATGCATAAGCATTAGTATTCTATACATCTTCTATAACTCGCGTATATTTGAGTGTATACGTATGCTTTATAGTTTTTACCAATAAAAATGCTTGTAGCCTGCGAATCGTTGAGATTTCTTTAAATACTGATTTCTGACTTCTGCATGATGATCTACCTCGTTTTACGCTTTTGTATAATTTTTAATTTGTCCCTTAGAGCTTCCGAAGTTCTGCCTTGAGCCAAATCTAATATTTATAAATGCAATTGTTCCCAGGATATAAATGTTTAAAAATACCATTTTTACATTGAAACACCTATTCTAACTCCCTTTTAAAACTTACTAAAATTTTAATTACACTTTAACAGGTGCATGCTCATTCTAGTTAATGTAATTTAACTGTGTGGTGTTATCTATTAACGTGTTTGTTTTATTATAAATACTATTTGCCTGCATTGTTCATTGTTAACGGAAACATTTCATGAATATATTAGTATATAGTAGATGTCTGCTAAAATTAGCCTTCAATTTGGCTAATTAATGTTAATTTTCACTACAGTAACGTAAAAGTTTTTATAAAAAAAAACATTTTAAAATGTCTCATTAAATCGTAATAATGATTGTAATAATTTCTTTCCCTGTCAGTCTTCGTACAATCTGTTCGCTCGGAAAACCGTCCGTGTGACAACGGGAGACGAGAGTGAAGGCGCGTCTGGCACCTCCACGTCCAGCAGTCACCAACTTCCGAGCATGTCGACGGCTTCAAGCAGCGGTGTTGATCTGGCCTCCACATCGCATCCGCCGCTTGCTAAACGTCTCAAGTCTGAGTAGAGCGCAGCATGTATCCAACCTTTACTACTTCCCTCCCTCGCTATCCTCTCTCTGTCGGCATTTAAACTGTGGACCAATCCGCATTTATGACACACACACACACACACACCCTCGCATCCTTCCGCCTCCTCTCCGTCTTCTTGTAAAATAGGATATTTGACGTCATGACATTCTGTGTAGGTATGTGGCAAACCAACTTATGTTCGTTCCATTCGCTCATCATACGATAGCATACGTAACACATACCGTTTTTATACCCTACAATTTCCTTCCTCAACCAACTCAAATAAATTATTTTATTATTGCTTCAGTGCAGGTATTGTATGGCTACATTTATACATGATTTTGTTCTTTCTTTTAATGTTTCTTGTTCTCTTTGGGATGATTTCCCTCTCCCCCTTTTTGGTTGGATGGGTTGAAAGTTGTGTATGGACACCAATACCCATGGGTACTATGTTGTTTCCCTTTTCTGAAACCTCATGTACTCCACGATGTTTTTATGAGAGGCACTTATCACTACACAGTATGTTGAAAATAAATCTCGTAGAGTTGGAAAGTAAGCCTTTGGATGTTGTCCCGTCAAATCGCTTTGTGCTGTGACTCGACCTTGAGTTAATATTGTAACGTGTCTATATACCTTTTTACAATTATATACCTATTTAATAATATTTTTATTAATCGCAGGTAACCATAACATATTTTTCCATAATGGCCGTCATATTTGTAACATTTACATTATATGCATTAGTACTAATATGATTGCACAACCCTATGTTCATGTTCCCAGATTTTCCATCACTCTATCCTCCCTATTCTATATTATACCTAATCTGCCTTTAATTTGACTATTGAATTTGCGTGGTGCAATATCATTTGTGTGTCCATTTCAAACTGTACATACATTTGTTAAGCAATTATATTTACTAATAATTCATTATCTGTATACTTGCTATTAACATTACATTTTATGCGTTTGTAAGAATTCCATTTTCATTACTAGTGAATACATACAGTGTAATACTCCCATTTACCTGATTTGATTCGTACATTCACGTCAATTTAAATGTATTTAAGTAAAACCGCCTTTCTTCCTTACATACATCAAGGCGATTTTTTTCACGCTTGTGCGTTTTTCTACCTTTAAAACATTTATTATTCTGTGTATATTTGTCGTGTGATGAAAATGGTAATAAATTGAGAAGATTGAAATGTTTACATGCTCTCAATTGAGTCAATCACTCCCTACCCCCCATTTTTTTAATTCGTAGTATACTGCGAAACAACAAATTATGATTCCATGTCAAGAGTTATCCGTGAAGCCAGATTTTTTGCGGTTTCTCTCCACTGAAAGCCTCCTCTAATAGTGGATGGATTAGCGCAGGTGTCTGGCTGCTCTGCGATATTATGTTTACACTATAATAAACTATGTTAAGTTATATTATTCGTTTATATATTTTGTTGGGTTTAAGGTGACATATTTCATTGATAAAATAAATATGTACTGCTATTCCGCTTTTTACTAGATCCTCTTTTTTCTGAATTCTTTTGAATATCAGTGTCCGTATGTAGTTAATGGTAATAGTGGAACTCACATTGTTATATTGTAGTAAATATTTATAATTACTACATCTGTCATTATTTGGCTAATAATTATAATTTTAAATATATTTAATTTTAGATTTTTTAACAGGAATATTATACGTTATAATGGATGGATATAATAGTGGATATGTATCAAATAAGAAGCAACTAAATCTGTCACATATCTAGGTGGTAACACTGAGTATTTTTAGGAAGTCTTATAAAATTCTTACATTAATATACATATATAAGGTGTAACAAATTATTCCAAAAGCCTTAATATTGCAATCAATTTTTAAATGGCTCATAGAGAATGTATTAATTAAAGTCATACTAATCATATGTAAGCGATAATATTATGTATTTTTTAATAATCTTATTTAGGTACTCATGTTACGGTGTTTGTAACTAGCAGTACTGCTGTTTTAATTACTAGATTAATTAAGCAAAGAGTTTCTGTAAATAAACAGTTAATTTATTTACACCAAATAATAATGAAAAAATAGATAAACATTTACCATTAATCATAATCTATCGAGGTTAACAGAAATACATTAATTTAAATAAATAGTATATTACAATAATATTACTTGTGCGTAACGTAAGTAATATCATTATTCCATATTTAAAATGAAAAGGTAAATATATACAATGCATTAATATGAACAAAGAATATATATAAAGATAAAAGCGCTTGGTTTCATTGCTAACATGTTAATTTGATGGATAATATATTATGTTTCATTTCGTGTAATATAAACTAAAGAGAAAATGTATAGATAATTCCTAACATAACCAAATTATAACAATTATAAAATATCAGGCGAAAATTACAAAATTTAAATATATATGTAGGTTTTACATTCCTTAATTTGGTGATTCACGAAAGGAAATATAAAATACAATCCAATAACATCTGATGATACATTAAATTTTTTACAAAAGATAATGGATCCGATTAGATCAAATATTTCAAGAAGTGATACTAGTTTTATAAATAATATGTCGAATTCTGGAAAAGTATAGCTTAGATAATGAGCACAATATATTCAGGCATCGAGTGTTAGCAAGACGTTTCTAATAATTGATGACCTCATATAATGGAAACTATACAAGGATAAAGATCACATTTTAGCCAGCAATATCAAATAAAATTGCGTATTTGTCTTAAGCTTTCTTTAATATAACGTTTTCTGATTTTAATTGCATCGGCATGGGTGTCATTGGATCACAAATTGATGAGGATGAATCTATAAAATGCGACTGGCCATTAGAAGAAGAGTTATTTTGATACGTCATCTGCATAGTGCGTGGAAAAAATCTAGGAACGGTCCCATCATACTGCTGTTGATTATTGAGAGACGAATTCCTATAATTGAAAGTGGATGTGTCATAAGGCCGATTAAATTGACTTTGATGGTTCATCGCATATGGTAACATTCTCGAAACAGCACCGTCATACACCGGACCAATAGTCGCAAAGGTATGCGGATGCTGATTCAACGAACGTGGCGAAATCCTTGAATTTCCTGCACCATCAGTTGTCCCGGTCGTCTGCAGCTGTTGTTGGCTAATAGGTGTGAAAAAACTCCGTTGATGACTCATTGTATGCGTAGTCAAAGCTCGTGGGGTACTAGGTGGATGCTCATACGCCGTGCCCTGTTGACCAATGAGAGATGTCGAGGGAAGATGACTCATCGCTGAAAAGCGTGGTGTAGTGCGGACTCCGCTTGTGATGACATCATAAGCCGGCTGGTGTACACTACCAGTGATGGGAGAGGGTGCTTGCGAGCCCTCATAACCAACATCCTCTGGTCGAAGGGTGAGCAGAGCAGCCCTGGCTTCTTCGGTAGAACTTATCCAGGGCCAAGTGTTAAGGATCCAGTCCAATGGGTCACACCAAGCAACTCTCCGCCCAAAGGTTTGTAGGCCCTCGCGCACTGCTTCGAGTAGATAGGGAATCAACGAGTAGTTCCATAGATCGGTGAACCAGACCTAAAAATAGGTAACAATAAAATATTGTTTTTGGTTGAAGGACAATATTAAATTCAATTTTCCTTGTTCTTTTAGAAGATTTGTTTTATGTTTCTCTTGGTGAATCCTATAATATTTAGATTTTACAGTTGCAGGTAATTATTCATTTTAAATATACATTTAGTATAATCTAATGGATACACAACATTAAAAGTAATATTATATTGTCTCATAATAAAGCAACATGTTTAGATATTTATAAACTAAACGAATATTGAACATCTATTCTCAAATATTCAATTCGCAACAAAATCTCATTATGTATAAATACATATTTGTATTTCCCATGCAATTTGTATATTGTATTTTGAAGATCTAGATATTCAAGATTATTCAATCATATAACTATTTAAAATAAATTCTAACTTTTTAGGTGTACTCAAAATGTACCCTTGTAACTATTTAAAATAAGACATATGCTTTTGTATTCCTCCGTACGGACCTGAGATCCCTCAACATCCATTGGACAGGAGAGAAACAGTCGTGGCCCGATAGTGACGTCAGAGGAAGCGTGTGATTCGAGGATGTCATTGAGTGTCTGCCACAGACGCGGTATCCAGGCGACGATGGTTGCTAATTGGCTGGAACTTCGCCTGCCAGCTACCTCCCAATGCACCAGCTTGCGACGAAGATATCGACCTAGGAATCCACGGACAGGTTCCATGTGATTAGCGCAGAGAACCCAGCTGAAATGGAGGGATATTTTTGTCAAACATATCCTTTCCCCAAAATATATTTATAATTCTACTGATTGATAATAACGACGCTATAAGAGGCAATATAGCACGCCTGAAATATTGATATATTCACAGATGGAATAAGACAAGTCATCCAATTAGAAAATAATTTTTGTCGCAGGAAATAAAATGTTATTCTATAAGAAAGAACGTACTCAATTTCTTTGAATTTGATCATGACCACAGCTTTTCTTTTTACGTTTTATATGTTTTATATATTTGAAAAATTCAAATACTTAACATTAAAAGTATATATAGAAATATTATTAAATCATTAATTATTATTAAATAGTTTGCAGAGTAGGTATATATCCACATCGGACATTTTTATGCATTCATATCCCTCCCATCCAATAAGGGACTCATCAGGCCCCAAATAATTTGTAAACTTACTACTAGAATAGAGTTTTAAAACTTCGAATTTAGTTAAACAAAAATGTTTTCTGTCATATTGCATTAAAAATGGCAAAACAAATTCTAAATAAAAAAATCTGTAAAATATGCTTTTTATTTAGAATTTAGAACACTCGAAAATAAATTGTGAAAGAAAACTTATTGTACTTCGAGAATTATTACATGAAATTAATCATATATCCGAATGAATCAGTGTCATCGATATTGACAGAGATATATGCATGTTTAATAAAAAATATGTTTTGCTCATTATTAAGAAAGGGGTGCATTTTCAGAGTGTGGCCATGACGACGCGGTGTCCAGTAGTGAATATAGCGCTAAAAGTTGTACAGCTTTATTCTGAGAAAAGTCACGGAGGCTTACTTTACTCCTTTTGTTCATTTCAAAATCACAGCGAAACGCGGGATAGCCCCCCCCCCCGCATGGATAGGGTTTACCAGCAAACAAATGCTTTATATTTTGAGACATTCGAACATTCCATTATCGAGATTTTCCTTCAATTACATTAAATTTTAATAACCAGGTAGTATGTCTGTCATTACATAATATGAAAATGACTGTTTAACATTCGGGATGTCTTTTCTAACATTTTGATTTACACGTCCTTTTCAAATACTCATGAAATTAAATATTTCATCTAAGGATATACATTTAATTTAAATAATTATTGATATTTTCTAAATTATTCCCACTATATGATTTTTTGTTTTTAATAGCTAGGTATATTTTTCATTAAAAGTGTGGTACTATAATTCTTACCGAAAATTGTGGTGCAGCTGAAGGTTGTTGGCAGAAAAGGTGGCCTGATTCATCGTTCCGATTATATAAGGACTTGAAGAGAAGAAAAATTATTAAAAATTAAACAAATATAAATCGCCCAATTTGCATTACAATCATACGTACATCAGGTTAAAACAAACTCACCACTTTTGCAATGTGACAGATGAAAGGAAGCTAGTGAAGATGTCTGCCAAAGAGGTCACGTGATGCAGATTATCGATTATAATAACGCAGGGGAGGCTGGAGGTGGGTGAGCTGTTGACCTGTCCTTGCCGTCCGCCTGTAGACACGAGAGTGCTACCTGCAGTCCCAGTGGTTGTGGGGACACCTGAGGTTCCACCACCGAGAATGCTGGTGGTGGATGGAGCAACTGTGGAGTTAGTCTGCTCGGCAATGCTAGCCAAATAGGCGCGGAGTTCCTTGCTCGATTTGTGCTCCACTTTGAAGCGTGCCACTTGTCCTGGAGTGCCATTTCTGCTATGTCAAGGTATGGAAGCAATATTTAGAAGACTACCTAAAGTAATATCTGCATTGCTTGCGATGGATATAGCAAACCTGGCTTCCATATAACATTATCAACCGCCTTTAATGATGCCCTTTATCGCATTTATGTGCTTTAGATAGATGCTGAATTAATTACGGGGCATACCTATTCTTACCCAAACAAACTGGGATGCAGTTAACTTATTCCGATAAAATGTTTGAATACAATTAAAACACAGCTTCGTATTTCCATAAGTTTCATTGTTCCAACAATTAAGGTCTATGTTTAAAAGTAAGTCTAGACATTATCCTCTAAATGTAGAGCTGCAACGGGTATGGTAAAATTATGTTGATGATAGACATATTATATTTTTTACAAATATTATAAAATATTGCTTGTATCTGTGCATTTCTTATACCTACTTCAAAGCTATCAATTTACTTCTAATTTGAATTAGGCAAGAATACAAAACGTCAAATAAAAGATTACTATATACATACCCGTATAATAATACATACCCGCATTTAATTTAAAAATTAACTATTAGTAAAGCTACAAAATAATTCTAGATTTATATCTTTACAATACATTTTACATATAAGACGTGTTGAAAAATATTAAGATTTACTAATAATACATATAATAGGCTTCGAGAGTAGAATATAGGTACTGACTGTAAACTAAGCATTCCACTTGTCTAGAAGAGGCTATTATAATGAAGGAAAACTTGAATTAGATTCTTTCCCATTCGATAGGCTACCCTACTTTACAAGTAAATTAGTAAAAAAAAGCAGGCAAATCCATTATATATAAATCCGGGTACCTACATTGCAGGATAGTGAAGTAAAATTAGCACACATAATTAAAAATAAATAAATAGACAAAATCAGTTTTCTCTTTTCTTAATATCTAGTCAGCATATGGGGGATTATAAGGGATTTGAAACTTTAAAATTCGGTATTTGATCATTGTATATAAATGGTGTGCTATGTAGAGACATATCAGGATCATAACACTAAAATGTTCGGGCTATTATAGCATTAAATATTATTTTTCAATAGCTACATGGGGATAATCATGAAAGTATGGGTGATATGTAATAGAATGTAATAATGTAATATCGAATTTTGCAACCTACAAAATGGGTACAAAAATGTATACAAAATGTTTTTTTTTGCCTATTTTTAATGTTTCCTTTAACTCGAAACATTTTAGTTTAGTAGTAGTCAACATGTAGTCAACAAAATGGTTTACTGATACAGACAAACTGTTTATGACTTCAATATTATTATTCCTACATATAGTAGGTATTATTACTAGCAAATATTATTGCGATAAATAAATAAATATTTACGCAGAATATATAAATATCTTCTGAATTATATGAACTCCAACAATTATTTCTATAGTAAACCTTATGAAGTAAGACATTTTATAAGCTATCATATAAAATATATTGTACATAATCTCATGAAAAAGCGTATAATACATTGGCCGAATTCGATTGATCTTTGTGCATTTTTACCTACCTGGCTGCCAGGAATTCAGCAAGTCGATTGGCCAGATAAGTCTTGCCAGTCCCCGAGGGTCCACACAGCATGATCTTCCTGTGCTCAAGCACCAGAGCCACATAGCGCTGGAGGATGGTCCTCGGGACCAGGGTCTCAAAGGCCAAAAGGTCCAGATAGGCGTCTTGGGGTCCGTGCACCTGCCCTCCTCTAATTTTGAGAACCACGCGTGCAGGTGGAGCTGGTGGAGACTCCCCATTGGTTGCCTGGCGATCGATATGGGCGAGAGGAAGAGGCAGGTTGCCATCTGCTGGCCAGGTCACACCATCGAGTTGAAATCCAGACATGCTATCGACGGTAAGGCCAAGTCGAGATGAGGGATCGATCTGGAAGGAAGGTCAGTGTAGAAGAGAAGGAAAGTCATAAAAATATCGGAAAATAATTTAGTAGTCTTTACATAAGTGTAGTTCTAATATGTGATGAAATCATAGTGTAAAGAAACCGTATTACATATTATACAATATTTCAAACTTCGTTTGTATAAATTTTGCTTGCATATATTGTATGCTATTCATTTTATCATTATTCTGTTCAATCTTTTTATTATTATTATTAGGAACATTTTTGTAACATCATTAAATTTATTTGCGACAAATTTATGCAGGAATATACTATACTAACGTATGCATAATATGGCTAATCTGCGTATACAGCATTGTATTTGTTACACCATATTAAGTACGATATTTATATGATAGTTATAATCTGTAACTTGTTGGTAGAAGTAATTTTCATTGACCTCATATGATACCAAAGTTTAATAGCAAAACAGATTACATTTATTATGGACCGATCGAGTAATTTCATTTTCGGAATATTCTAAAATAATTACAATTAAAAATTTATATAGCCACTATAAGAGGTGTGTAATATGTGTTTAGATCGTCAATATTAATAAAATCATAACAAATATCTCATAATTCGTTATTGCATAGCTGAAATAAGTAAACTTTAAATAGTTGTAGTCATTATAGTTAATCTATGACTATATCAATATTAATATGATGAAACTATTAACAATTCAATATTAATCAACAATATTTCAGGACAATATATCAAATATTAAAATATGTATAAGAAATTTTTACCGGTACTACATATTATCAGTGTATACGTAGTTAATCTCCAATCCTTTTGTCTGATTAGTTTAGATAATACTAAAATAATAAACTTTACCTTAAATAAATAATTTCCTTCTAAATGACGTAGAAAACACGACTTTAATAACTATATAAAATAAACATAATTTTTTAGATTTATTATTATGTAGATACAGTTTTATATTACTTTTAAAACTATAAGTAGCATATTTAGATCAGTTTGTAAATTAGTAAATACCTGAGCAGCATAATTGCGTGTCAATCTTCGAAGCGCAGTTTCCAGCTCGGGCCAGGTGGTTGTAGGGAAAAGAGCTACACAGCCAATTTCAATGTAGCGAAGATCTTCCTTGCGAGGAGATGTTGTGGGTTCGAGATCTGACACTGGAGTGGGACGCAGGGGAACACAAACCGGGATTCTGCGACCTGGTGCGGCCGGGACGCTTGTGTGATCTAGGACTAGGGGATCTTGGCAAAGGAAATGGCGCGCATTAGAAGTTGACATTCCATTAGTTAATATTTAACTTAAACATTATAAGTTATAATTTACTGTAATTATAATATAAACTGTTTGAAATATTGTTTTGCATAATTTCTACAACAATAGTATACCATTCATTTTATTCTGTAATTTACTAATAATAATAGCTCGGGAAACATCCAAGATTTTACGTAAAATTTTACAAATTACTTTCTTCAAAAAATACTCCAAGTAGCATGGAGTAGTCTTAACAAATTCTTTAAGAGTATGAAGTACAATAAATTGGCTGAGTATATATACATTTACGTGGTATTTTTAAAAGGCTTTTATCATGTATAGAAGTTTATTTACATTTTATTAATGTTGCATTATACCTATATTTGCTTCTTTGTGTACTGTTAGTTTATACATGTTAGTATATTTTATATATTTATTTTGCAATAAAAGTAAGCTTATTGTACTTGCAAAATTCTGCAAATTCTTCTTCTAAAAATAATACGTAAATTATACGTAATACAAAAATTATAACAGTATAAACTATATTAATACTTTTCACATGTATATGAAGACTATGTATTTTTAATATAAGTGTAAATTTGTTACAAAATTATGCAATCAAATTAATCAATAAATAAAATACACAAAATACAATTTACATTTGTTAATGATTATTTGGATAAATTAATGCACTTGATGCGCAACGATAAATACGTAAAATTTACAGTTAAATAAATTAAATAAGAATAAAATAGAATTCTAGTAAGTGTAAATATGTAACTATAGAAATGTATATCAATTGAAAATATCAGTGTTCTTACACATGTTTTATAGCATAGCAACGCAAGAATTTAATCAACTAATCCAGAAACTAGCACCACCTACACCAGAATAAATGTACTTTCCCCACCTGCAAGGGATAGAAGAAAGGATGGAGCTAACGTCAACTTGCCCACAAGCAACGTACAACCTCGCGGTTCTATTTCTGGACTTTCAGAGACTCACTCATCAGGCGCAGAGAAAACAACATTCCAGGCCACCCTTGGGTTCTCCAACATTTTTCGTCTTCGTATTTTTTCTCCGTTTCACTTTTAATCCTCTGCATAGCTCTCTCTCTCTCTCTCTCTCTCTATAGATACAATTCATCGCACACCTGGCTGGCATATGAAAAAGTTTGAAGTTACTGATCATCTCCTAAAGAAAGATCCCACTTCCAATAGTTTGGCGTCAGTAGTGGTTGGTCTTACAGCATTATAACATATCGGAATGTAGCTCAGTGGTTGACACATAATTCTAGTATAATATATACGGTTCACCCACCAGAAGATTATAATCCATCACCGACAAACTTCAAGATATGTATCCCCATATGCTGCACATGCCTTGTTGATTATAGCACTGGTTGTAAGCAGGTACAAGTGTGAATATCTATACATATCTATCTATATTTCGGTTTCTAAGGTCAGCCGCCTAGATCCCTGTTCAGACGGGGCGGTACAAGTAGACAATAAATTGGGGAGTGACCACTCCTGGTGCCACTTTTCTTGCTGATAGACAGTCCGGTTGTCTGCGAGATAAGATGTACAAATCAAGATAGTCACACATGCATGTAAGCATATCGATTGTTTGACTCACGCCTACATACCTTACAGGAGTTTTGATACTACAAACTTTGTGTTAATTCAATTTACTAATTTGGTAATAGAAATATTTATACTTTTCAGTGCAGTAAAGATATCCCTGAAAGCAGAAAATTAAAACAAAACATATTCTTTAACTTCTTTAGTATAGTTCTCCATATACATGTCAGAAAATAAAGATCACTTTCAATTATTTCAGTATTTTCTAAGACAAACTCAAATTTCAAATAAATAAATAATATGTTCCTATTTGCGCCGATAATAACTAATTATTTTAAAGACGTTTTTCTGAAAAGTAATTGTTAGTTTTCTAAATATATCTTTAAACCCAAATAAATATTTTAAACACTTTCCTTATACCTAATAACAAAAAAATACATGGCATAAATATAATAAAAACTTGATTTATTTTCTACGAATTATAGGACATTTTTTCCATAATGAAAAAAATGACGGTTTAGAAATGAGCAAGATTTTAAACGGATAGCATAGTAAGAAAACTAAGTTAAAATTCCTTTCAACTTTATTACATAAGAACAGTAGACAAATGAAAAAATAGAAAGAACAATATAGAATATTTTAAGCACAATAAGATAGTACCGAAAAAGATCAAATTTGATCAAGAATAGTTTAAGATTATACCAAGAAGAATAAAATAGGTATTATCTCAAACAGCAACAACTCAGAAAATCACAAAGTCTTAAGGTCTAACCAAGAAAAGCGGGATTTTATTAAAGATACACATTTAGTAATCACTTAGGATTCACACAAACTGATGATCCACTCACCTGCCAACGTCTCCAACATTCCTCCTCTCTCCACCATCTCTTCCCCTTCTCCCCCCTCGTCCATAGACCTCCTCGAAGACCCTTGTGATCCACTACCAACTATAGATGGTGGCAGAGGTGGTGCCGGTGATGAAGAGGACGAATCAGCAGAGAGAGGGCTGGAGATAGGACCACCATCAGTACTACCGTTAGTGGTCAAGAGTTGACCCAACCGGTCTTTGTCAGCGCGAAGACAGGCCACCTGTTCCCGGAGCTGTTCCACCTGATGCGCCGAGGACAGTGCTGATAATTGAAGGTCCGTCAATTGGAGAGACTTTTCAGAGAGTTCGTGACGCAGTTGAGCCACATCGGACACAGTGGCCGGAGTCAGACTGGGGTCTGGACTTGCGCGCATTCTAATTGGTTCAACCAGTCAGCCAATGAAAGAGAAGGTATAGCAAAGAATAATTTTAACTGTAAATTATAATACCTTATTCGTTTTAAGGAATCGAAGAGTGTTAGATATATGTACTTTAATATGTAAATATAATAATTATTATATGTATATATTAATATATAAATATATTGTTAACATAAAAAAAGAACGCATAGCTATAAAACATATCTACCGTCGGATATAACATAAGGTTTTATATCGAAACAATCAAACACATTTCCTTATTTCTGTAAGCTTACTATACCTATATCCCATATAGACCGAGTTTGCTCGCATTCCAGTGGTAAAACACTCCGGAATGTCATTAAGGCCTTATATATTTTCTTTTGTTATTAACTTTAAAAATGCATATTTTTCATTTAGTTTTAAAAGAAAATTACTTTCAGGCAAGACAATTTATACAGAAAGCGCTGGTTATACATTAGGATGATGCAATATGGCCCGCAGATGGTCTTATTTATAGTAACATTCGCTAAATGAATAATAGTACCTACATATAAATTGTTTAAGCAACGTATTTTAAGTGCATCTATAAAAATGAAATAGATGCAGAAATCACTTTCAAAAAGCTCTTAACACTGAAGAGTGACAACCAATCAACAACATCAATCCATGCATTATGAAAAGGCCATTTACCACTGAAGAGATAACGCAAAACATCAAACTAATGAAAAAGGGTAAAATCTGTCCAAAATAAGATATTGAAACCGGTCTCTTAGCATACAGTTTGTATCTTTGAAAGCATTGCTATCCTTTTTCAATGAAATGGCTGAAACTAGCTATCTTCCAGCTAATGTTGCCAAAGCAAATCTAGTACCACTACCCAAACCTGGCAAGTCTATTTATCCACCATCCAAAAGCTATTTGCGATCTGCATGCTTGTACGGAGGATAACATCAGTATATTCCAATAACACAATCAGCATACAGAAAAGACATTAGTACAACAGAACACACATTAGCCTGCAACACATTCAGTAAATAATTGCTGAAGAAACCTACATTTCTGATGACTACAAAGCACTATAATCATGCTAGATATGTCAAAAGCTTTTGACACAGTTAATAGAAATAACCGCCTAAATCTACTAGAAAAATTACTAGACCCTGATGACTTTCACATGATCTAGCTTGTTAGTTAACAACCTCCAAATCCAAGTTAAAAACAAAAGACACAGGGGAAAATTTCGCCACCAATGTAGAGGAGTCGCACACGGTGACAGTCTGAGCCCCATTTTATTCACAAAATCATTAACGAAGAAAATATGAAAACAAAACAGAAAAATGTGTTCTATTTAAAGATGAAGAAGAATGGAAGAATTGCAAAAGCCTAGGCTCTAAACTAGGCATCAAAGAAGACATTGCAAACAGAAAAAAACTCGCAATGGCAATGTTGACTAAACATCATCACATCTTCAATAATAAAAAGTAAGTCACCAGATCAAACTCAGGGCGAGGACTTCGTGAAAATGTTCTTTATTTATCATATCCACCACGTATAACTTTACTCGACAAGCTTATTGTCCATTCAAGGAATTGGTTGAGTTTGCGTTGTGAAAGTTATAACACTTTTAATATGTATATCAATTTGAAAGTGAATTTTTTGATGATGGAAATCTAAATCGAAGTTTATATGTCTTAATTGTTTTCTTGTGGGACAAGTTCAACTTTTAAATGAACAAAGAAAATTGGCCCTCCTTTCCCTAGTTGAACGGAAACTGAAAAAGCTCAGTTGTTGACGTATGTTTCCTTTCAGGCTAATTATGGTGGCGCACATTTTTCCTGAATTCATTATTTGTAACGCCAGTGTCATTTTTGTCAATAATTATTGTGTGAACTATAGCGTAAATGTTTTGTACTTTTTAATAATTTGTATATTTCGTTTTATTACCATTAAATATGTTATACTTTGTTTTCACTATCAAATAACATAATGAAAAAATAAAGTTACAAATCGAGCGTTATATTTATTAAATGCAATTTATATTAATTGAATTCTTATAAAAATAATCATTATTTGTCAATTTTTACCGCATATATAAAAATATATTACTCTAAAACATAATATACATTATAGAGTGTCTTTCCTGAAAGTCCTCGATCAGGGTCTTCAAAGCATACATACACACAACCAGTCTTTCTTTTCAAATCTGAACTTTGTCAATAAAACAATCAACAACGAAATTGACACTTTTCAAATGAAATTAATACGCAGAATCTTCAACATTAGGTAAATGGTATGACAAAATTTCAAACATTGACTTGTGTAGATAATTCAGTGAGATGATACCATGGAGTCGCACAGTCCAATATCGAAGATCAAAAACAGTTGGCCATATCCTTAGAATGGACAATAACATACCTGTTAAGATAGCTCTAAGAAAGAGCTCCCTTACAAAGAGAAAGAAAAGAAAAGGCAGATATACGCAACATGGCTGAGAACAATTAAAAAAGAACTCAATATCATAAACATCGACATTTATAATCCCCATACTAATGTGCTAATGATAGGCATGCGGGGAGTAATTTTTATAAGAACAAAGCTTCAATCTAGCGGAAGGTTCAATCTGATGTGAAGTGAAAAATTAAATAAGTAAGTAGCTATAATAATATATTCCTAGTCCGTTATGTGTCTGTTAAACTGATATAATATGTTAATTGGCTTTTAGATCAGTCCGGTAAAGTTATGTGCAAAGTGTGTTTCTCGGTAAATGCCGTTGTAAATCAGCAGACTATCTGTGGATGATATTAGGTGTAGCAGACAGGATGTAGATAATATACCGAATTCACTTTGGAAAAAATTAATACGTGTTCAAAAAATTAGTGCATCGCAATATAGCACGCTGCGTAAGGTTGTCCAGTGAGTCTATCTACGCCAAGCGCGGAGCGATGCAACGCATAGCGCCAAAATTGAAGTTTAAAATGTTCCACTTTTTATTCGGCGTTGAGTGACGAAATTCGATATTTTAATGCAAATATATATGCGTATTTATAAGGATTAAGAATATATAAAATAACAGAAAGTTTGTACAAACACTGAAATACGATGGTTGTTTACTTTATAAGTATATATTACCATACATTTACTTATTATTTTCTAATACTATTATAAAATTTACTAATCAAATTACATACTATTTATTATACCCAGTTGAATATAAATAGCTATAATGTACCAACCATATTTATACACTCTATTAGATACTCATGCATAAATGTAGATAATAATTAAATATAATGTATCATTATAGATAATATCAAATGTACAATTCGTATACGCTATAAAATATAGATGCAGAATAATATTGGAGCCACACATTCAACTATAAGTAATTTACATTTACATTTACATTTAACAAGATGCACGCCAAACGCAGAAAACTGAATATACATATTGAAATGCAAAAATAGTTCCCATTATCTATACAAAACATTTTAACATCAAGGATTAAATTATAAAAGGCGTCAACATTCTATGACACATTTATCAGTATTTCCCTCCTTTCTAATAATAACCTGACCCCGTTATCAGTCTAATAGCTTGCCAGTTTCATCATGTGAATCATATAACTTCAATGTCAGAGATTCCTGGTTATGGTCAGTGAGTTCTTATCAGTTTGACAGACTACAAAGTCAATGATGTTATCCACTGCATCAGACTAAAACCTAACAGCAAAGTACAGAAATAAGGAGAGGAGAGGAATAGAATAAATGGTAATATACTGACCAATTACTTGCATATATTTTGCCTACAAGGAGAAAAGCAGCACTAATTATGACCGACTAAAACGCGCTTAGCCAGGATGAAAAAGAGAATTCCAAAAAATCGTTTACACCACAATAAGGGTCAAAATCAAACGTCTAGTCTAAATATTATGTAAGTTAATGACGCATGCATGCACGCTTCATGACCTTACTACGTACAAAATGGTGTCTATTCACCTTGAAACTGGCCTCATATTCGCACATCTAGAACCTCATAGCAATATGCCGTAAAATTGTTGATTTTAAATCGGTACTATAGTGACTACTGAGTGAATCACTTGGTTAAAGTTATCTGGACTAATATTAATATGTGGATTTTTCAAGGATTTCTTATTATTATAAGACATTTCTAGATATCTATGGAAATTAATGAGCATTGTAGATTAAAGAATAGTTCAGTCATTTAAACATATTATTATTGCTTATGCGATTTCTTTAAAATTAATTAAAATTTCAATTTATCTCAAATACAGATTGTTTTTTAATTAGAGTTCCTCCCATTTAAATAAATAAATTACCATTTAAAATGTGAGATTTCAAAACAACGTTAGCCACAAACAACGCATTATAGTCTGACTGATAGTCTGTACACAGTTATGTTAACATCCACTGAGAAATTCTTCTCTAAATCCATGGTCAAAACGAATTGCATTCCAAATATCAACTTTAGAGAGACTCACGTTTCAGTGGATGGAGCATGGCGGATGTCCTCGGAAGGTTTTGCATCTCGTTCAGGAGTATTCTTGGACTTCTTCCGGAATGCTCGACCCAAGGAACTTCGAAGCTGTTGAGAAGAAATGATTTTCACACAATACTTCAAAATAGTTCAACATATAATTTTGCTGCAGAATTACATATTATTTCATTTGAGTTGTTTTCATGTATACAAAATGATGACATATATTATATCAGAATATTGCGATAAATCCCGGCTGCAAATTATTTCATAATCATGTAAAAAAGTCTTTATACATATAAGTCAAATATAACTAATTAATCGTCTATTAGCTCAAACTTAGAATATTTTCCTAAATACTTGAAACAAAAATAATTCAAGCCTTTTTATAAAATTAAAAACTAAATTATGGAAAAAACATTTACGAATTAAAACATAGAAACCATATTTAAACAAAAATAAGTTCACGTTGAATCTAAGAAAGATGGCAAAGTTAAGCAAATGGACTAACAAAGGCCCCATGACTCACCCATCCCTTCCTGGAGCCAGAGCGTCTCAACTGACTGCTCCCACTGCCTCCACTCCCGCCACTGTTGAGACTGGTGAAGCTCTGTGAAGCTCCCAAGCCTCCTCCCACCCCGCCACTCCGCCTCTCCCCCTTGTAGCCAGCCTCATCAAGGTCCAGCGCCGGGAACCCACTGCCGCTACTATCGCAGGATCGTCTGTAATCCCCCCGAGCACTGGCCGGTCGTTCTGGCTGCTGATGGTTATGTGGTTGTTGGTGTTGGTCCTTGGAAGGGGGATTGGGAGGAATGCCGGACTGACGGCGAAGACCTGCAATGGTTGACCGTAGCGCCTGCAGCTCTGCATCCTGGCAACGGGAGAGTGACAATAATATAAATATAAGTAACTAGAGGCGAGAAGTGACAAGATATATACTGACTTGTGCAATTTCAACACATGACCAAGATAATCTGGACACTGTAAATAGAATACGCCTAATTTACAATTTTAATGAGATATATTTTCTTGAGTGTAGCGAATATTCCCATAAAAATAACTACATAATTTTAATTGTTTTATGCTAGATAGGAGATATAATAGCTAAAGAAATTATTTGTTTATTTTTATCCTTGTAGGGTTGGTTACGTAATAATTTGAGTAAGTAAACACTGGCTTATGACTGTTTGTCTTATTTTGTAAACAGATATGTGTCTATTTTAGTGTGAATCTTCATTTCAGTATATTTTACAACTCTGGTTAACATTATTACAATCCTATTCACAGAAGCAGTTCAGACAGATGTCAGAAAACTGACAATCTAAATCTTTTCTGCTATGAAATTCAAGAAAATAAATATATTTTTCAATTGATATTTGGTTTTTTAGTTTATTGATTATAGTAATGTTTTTGTCTCATATTAAGTTGTTAACAAATGCAAATGTGTCGACCGACATAGGTGAAACAAATTCAACAAAAAGAAAATGTATATTTGTATAATAAAAAGTATTACTAAAAATTAGTCAAAAGGAGTAATCGTACGTGATAGCTATATAATTTAAATAGTAATATATTTAAAATGCGAAAAATATGTATTTGTATTTAACAATCAAAGTATGATATGAATAATTTAAAATCTTGAAACTACAATTTTCTAATAATTCTCTTAATAACAAATAATGATATAAATAAACTATAAATTTTGAAGTAAATTTATTGGTTTAATTACAATTACGATCGCTCAAAGTAAATTATAGGTATTTTTAATACAGCCTTTTAAATATGTATTTTTTCAATATATTTTTCATGAATATTGTTCTATGTATATGATTTATTAATACAACTTATAAAATAAGATTATTGAAATTAGCTTATATATTCATGCGACGATATAGATATTTTAACTTTTAAGAATGTCCCATATTTTTTATAAGCGTCAATAGAATAAATTTTACTAAAAAAACTATTAGAAACACATGCTAATAAATGATATAATATATATATATATAAATTAGAACTATCACCAACCTTTTCAGAAGTAGACGTGTTTAGTGCTTGGAGACGATTTCTCATATTGTTAAAATTTTGTTCGTATGTAGATATTGTTTGATCCTAAAATAGAAAGAATGTATATATTCAATTAAAGAATGCGTATAACAGGAGTAAATATGCGCAATTATTCATCGAAAATAAATGAACCTGAGCATTTTATCCAATATCACAAATGTAAAAATATATAACTTATAAAGGATTTTAGAATTTTAATCGTTATTAATAGTTAGCTATAAATATTTATATAAATATATTTATAATAGCCAAATAATAAAATCTATAGCACCACTATTTTTTTATGGTCCATATGACCATACTACATTACAAGTAGAAATTTGTACACAAAAATTAATAAATTAACTGAAATAAATGCATATTTCGGCTAACATACCAGAAATTAATTAGTAATATTTCAATATTTATTTATGTTTAAATAACGCGGGAGAAAAACGCACAAATTCTTCTTTATTTATATTGTAGTTGTAAAATACCGAGTTTAAATATACAGCAAAGTTTTCTTAAATGACAAAATGTCTAACTAATAAACATGCTTATCGTTCATGTCACGTGTAGCAGTTTATTTGGTGCAGGCTGTAAGACGTTCATCTATTTATCGCCAAAGTTATGTATACTTGTTTATTCTAAAATATCAAGGAATTCATTTATCAATATTATAGAATACTTTGCTTGATTGTAACGGTTGATTCTAGAAAACATGTAAATCAATATTCTAATATACGTTTTTTGGCTAAAAGGGATGTGATACACACCTGCAACTTTAATTTCGTCACTTTTGCTTTTGAGTAAATCAATTACCATGGAGATAAATATAGTATCTGATTTAGTAATATTAGTAAGTCACAATATGTAAAGTAACAATCATCTACAGATATTCAGAAGGAATTATCTACGTGTCATAAACTACCTACTTTATGTTTACTAAGAGCTGATTAGTAGTTTTATAAAACTATAGTTATATTATGGATGGCAATGTAAATATAAATCAATATGATTTTATTTTTTTGGAAATGCGTGTGGTTATTTATACTGGGTTACATTTTGATACCAATTATAGAAAAAAAAACTAAATCCATCTTGAAATAGTGTATGCATTTTATTAAGGCAAAATAAGTTTTAAATTAGCAATCATACTCTAGTTAAGACGCGCATATAATCATATTAGTGGTGTCATTGTATGCGGTGACACGACTAAATGCATAGTTGAATATAAAAAAATATCTATAAAAATAAAATTAATTCTGAAAAACGGATTTCCCTATGTAGTATATTTAGTAAAAAACATACTTCTTAAAAAAGAACATAACAAGTACCTGTAATATAATTCAAATGGTAATAAACACACAGCTATTGATATTTATAAATATAAAAATTAATCAATAATTAATACATATTATAATATTAATAATATGTATATTTTTTATAAAGTACCACATATATCTGCAGCGTTACAAATACAAGGGGAATATAATTGAAAATATATACAACAAATTGTATATTATATTATATTATAATATTATATAAAGTATAATATAAATAATATATACCTATATGCAGCTATATTAATAAATATAACTACATTTTCTCTAAATGTGCCAATTTTGTTTGTTATATAGAGTTTGAAACAATTTTAAATTAAACTTTTAATAAATATGTTGTACAATATGCAAACCAATTAATTAGTAGCTGGTGTATTAACATTTTCTAGAGATTTGCATTCAAAATATAAACGATCACTTTTTATTTACATAAAAAAACTACGCAATTATATATCGTAAATAAAAAACTTCCAGACTAGCTATATTTAGTATCAAACAGAAGTATAAATAGAAGTACATACTTAAGTGCCCAGGTGAACACGAAAATATATCTTTTAGATGCGGATGCAACTTGCTAAGGCTCTATTACCAAGATTAAATAATCCCATTAATATTTGTAATCCCAAATATTCGACATAGTCATACATAGAGCTGAGTTATATTTAATCTATAGCGCATACATGTAATCATGCACTGTTTAATTTAATATGACCAGCAATGTATCAATGTGGGGTCAAAGAACCATTTCTTAACTTCTGCTATAATTATTTTTTATTATAAGTTAATATCAACTGTTATATGTTACATAGCTTTCATTCGATATTTATATCACTGTAAAACACCACTTATATATATTACTTGAAGGAATTTAATTATTGTATGCATCTAATTACCTATGCATGTAATTCGTCAAGTTAAGTATGTGTAAGTTTATATTGATTAAACTAATCGTCGATTTGTATAATTAAAATTCAGCATATTAATATTAAATGATAATAATTGCCATCTTCCCGATTTCGATGAAAGTTATTTTAACCTAAAGCGAATTGCAGATATACATATCTCGTAGAATATATAGAAATTTCATTCACTAAAGCTTTTAAGATTACCCTCAAAATATAAATGCATAAAAGAAACTTTAATGTGTAATATTTAGAACTATAAATTCACAAATAAATTCACAGCTTCATTTGTAACAACAACAAATATGACGAACTTCTTAGAACCAATTTCAAGACAAAGATATTTACTGTAAAATATTGATTAAGCGTAAAACATGTGATACTGGTAATACACTTCTAGATACATTTTATATAGTATTAATATTGTAATTAAAAAGATGCTGAAATTGATATAATTAAATATATATCGATTAAAATATTTCTGTTTGATATAGTTATTAAAGCTTCGTTCTACCCAGATACAATACAAAAGTCTTCCGATGTATTTCCCAAATTAAAATATTATTATTATTATTAACTCGACTAAAATAGATCTAATAAACTTGTTCATCTCAAACATTAATAAGCAAAAATAAGGCTTAGTCAACATCATACGGACGCACTCCTATAGATAGCGGTTATACTGGTTCCAATATATGATTGTAATTATCGTTAAACCTGTTATAACATATTTTGAAATTAAAAATATAGATAGACAATTAAAAAAATGAATTATACAATATTATTGATTATGATCTTAAATTTTTCCTGCTCAAAATATAAACACTATAATCTAATAAGAGCTATATATAAAATCCATGCCATACGAACCATATAAATACCATATTATAGGAACAAGCTAAATACCTAAAGTCTGCTTATGCGAGAATGAATATCCAACCATAGAACCCCATTAATTAATCAATTATAAGCACAAAGTATTCAAAGCAGAACTTAATTCGAGCCCACCTTGCTCGATCGCCGGCCCCTGTTGCCCAGTGGAGCACTACTGCGCCCTGAGAAGGCATCTACTTCCCCACCCTCGCTGTCCCCTTCCTCATCCTCCTCTGGGTCGATTTCCTCTCTACTCTCAGCCGCAAAGTGACGATTAATCCGAAATGAGAAGGACCTCGGCTTGCCCCCTATTCCCGAGGAAGAGCTGGTGTGATGGTGATAAAGGAGGAGGGGAGCAGGCGGTGGCCGAGCTTGAACTGGCACACAGGGCGATGACGTCATCATGCAGAGCGGTGGCAGCTGGTGGCCAGTGGGAGAGGAGAGAGCGGCCGGTGGCGGTGGCGGAGGGGTAGCAAGAAGAGAGTTGAGACAGTGAAGAGAGGCGGGTCGATGCCGACTTGAGAGGAGGCCAGGGGGAGATACGACGGGGCTGGGCTCAACTGGCGGTCGATAACTAGTTGACCATGGCCGGTCTGATGAGGTGGAGAGATCAACTAATGAGCGTCGACGAAGTTTGGGGTCGAGCGGGTCATAACAGGCGCTCGCGGGTGAGTAGTAGTTGGGATAATAGCGCTCCATTCTCAGTCATTCAGTAAATTCCACCACAATTAATCAACCGAGAAGAAATTGAGCGAACTGTTTTCTGCTTCTCCGTTTTTTTACTCGATATTATCATTCTGGAAAATGCGGAGAGATCGGAAATGTGTGCATCCTTCGCGCAGTACTGATGATAGAGTCACACTCGCTACTCCATGGAATCAGCAAAACATTGGCATCTTCAGATTTCTCATTGAAGTCGAGCCAACAGCCAGGTAACTCGGCAGCCAACCAACACTCTTTCTCTCCTTATCCACCTTCCACCCCCCCCCCCCCTCACTAACCCAGCTGTGTCTGGCTGTGCTAGATTTCCGATATGAATTAGAACTAGCAAGAGGGAGACACTCTATATCTGGAATACGGCAGATCAGTGGTTCTCTCTCTTCCTTCCTTCAGAAATTCTGGGTTACAATTAAGCTGCAAGCACATGCTCCCCCTCTCCCTCTCCCCTTCATACTTCGGGGTTTCGTAAAAAGCTCCTTCAGTTCATGGGGAACAGCTGCTGCGAGACGGATCCGTCCAACTTGTACATTTCTACCCAGCTTCAGAAAAGTGTCCATGACATAGCACCCCAACCTTATCTTTTCCTCCCAACACATACCAAGTTTCAGAAAAAAAAGTAAGAAGAAGAGTGGAATCAATCCTCACGTTGGTATCTATCTTCTTTCCAACGTGGGAATTGGTTTGCCTCATTCCAGCATCTCCTGAATGGATTATCGACTCGCTGTAGCCCCCAGACCTGATGATCCCCATTGGTATATTATCTCTGCCAGTCAGCCAACTTGTGTCAGTAGCGTGCCATGCGTGCATTTGCACAGCACAACCGACACAGATACAATCAGTTCAATATATCGACGTCCTAAAGGTCGGTCTGTTTACATGCGGTCACACAATCTTGCACAACTTTTTATTACAAACATCTTTTCTTGCTCTCTTCTCGTAATACGTTCCTACTAAATCTAAAGTAGGTATATACGTGTATTATAGAGAATACGATGTGTGAATATGTGCACAATTTTTAAACTTTTATTACACACTTGGGCGTGTGCCTGTTGTACACACACACACCAGTCGTCCTCTTCAAGTCATCTAAACACAGGAGTGTATACGGAGTAGGTTGCCATATATAAATATCTATCAGAGAAATGTAGAGAATGTGCAGTGCACTATGTATATTGCTATAATGTGAAAAGGCATCGAAATCATCCCATCATTAATATGCGAGTGGTTGAATTTCAAATAATATTCGGATAATTGAGTCGTAAAACTCTATTGATTGTGAGTTTGCTCTCGGAAGATAATATACAAAAATGTATATCAATCATTTTAATATAATAATAATAACGCAAGAGAATTATAGCTGAAAATAATATATGCAACTAGACACATAATGTCAGATGTTAAAAAAATTATGTATGTACTAAACATCTGTATCGACTAATCATTGAATCTGCAACCACAAGATGTATTATGTCCGTTATAGCTAATGTAGATATATATGTATACATTTGTCGGCTATTTACGATAAAATAGGAATTATGAACCAAAAGATAATGTGATCCTTAAATTATAATGACTACAAAAATATGGGCACAGGAATTTGCAGAATGTGACGGTATTTTTTATATGCGGTTAGAAGACAAGCCGGTAAGATAATTCGCTCTCATAATTTGTGCCCGTCGATGTTACAATAAAAAAGTTGTATGACTTATGAAGTTCCTAAGCAACTAAGAAATATTTATGGTTGGTTGTAAAGTTGACTTATAATTTAGCCCATAATGAATATAAATAACAAAAAAACTACAATAAAGTATAATTCATTAGAACTTTTAATGCAAAAAATGTTTTATTTCAGTTCTGAAAGTATTATTTTAACAAAATTTATTGTATATAAAATTATATAACTTTATTATAGCCATAAATTAAAAGCATATACGTATTTATTATCGCTCCACTATTTTTAACATTCAATTATAAATATAGACATTTAAAATATATTTTGCAAATCTTCATTACGATATTATTCAAATTATATTATGCGTACACATCCAAGCTTTATAATATAAATGTCAAAAAATGTCACTAGTACACAATCTTATAAATCTCTAAACGGATTAGCATACCATAAAAGTATGTTAAAGAATAACCTAAAACTCAAATCAATAAATTTTTTAATCCTTAGTAAAACAGATGCTTCAGTTAACGAAGGATTATTTTTCAAAATAACTATGTACTAAAAACTTATCCTAACAAGAAAACAAACAATTTATTAATAACAATTATAAAATGCGTTAAATATTCAAATTAATTAATAATATTTGCATAAGTTGTCAACTGTAGGTTTGTTAAATAAATTTATAAAAATGTATCGCAGTTTCTATGGCTCGGACCAATCAATAACTAAAGCATAGATAGTATAGAATAAGGATAAGGATCAATTATCAGTCTATGAAGTAATGCACGCATAATGATTGACATCAAGGGTCTTCTCTGGAAAAGTATTCATTGCGATAAAATGTTGTTTTTATTTATTTTAAAATATTAACGTAAAATTATGTTTTGTATTTTTGTATTTACAACATTGTATATGAATAATAAAAGTACAGTTCGTAAACATAAAATGTAAAAAATATACGAACTAGTGTAAAGTTTCTACCGAAGCAATAACATAAAATGATAAAAATGAGTACGAGTAATATACAAGTTACACGTTTATGATTATCACTAATATCGAATCAATATATAGGAGTGGAAGATAAATTTACATGACTGCTTATTAAATATTAAGTTAAAGTTTGAACATGTTTATAAAGGAGTGAAAATTCTACCTCCATCAATCTGTTCTTATTAGTAAATAATTAGCATTAGTGTACTTAACAGTTTATACCTATAAAAAGCAAACACCCTTCTTAGGAAGAGTTCTAACATTTCTTGATGATGATTATTTATGTTGACATTTAAATAACATGTCTTTGAGGTGAACTTTCTTGCTGAAGGGGAGTGCGTTGTCGAATCCCTCGCATTTCTTCTAACTACTACGGGCTTGATTCTATCTCTTATCAAAGTGTACTTTATTTTTATATTATTAATGACACATACTATTGCAGTGTACTTTGTCAATATTCAGTCCATAAAGCATGGAGTCATATTAGTGTATTTATTGTAGTTTTACATAGGAGCAGAGGGATATTTAGGAATAATCTATAGTACGCTTATATTGAATATCTGTAAAAATCACATTTAAAACTACTTAAACTACACATAAAAATAAATATAATAAAATGGATTTTTGCTAACTGTGGTTTTGGCAATTAGCACTGAATTATTGTTTTGGCTTTTACAAAAGTATAAAGTATAATAAATTATAAGTGCCTACTCATCATGCTTTTATTGAAAAAGGGTATATTACAACATTGTATATGAATAATAAAAGTACAGTTCGTAAACATAAAATGTAAAAAATATACATTAAACAATAAAATGTTTTAAGTTGTATAATTAATATAATATTTTGGTAGTAAAAATACTATTTTTATATTTAGCTGCAGATCGTGGCCGAAAATATTAAAATATACGCATGTGCAATCTAATAACATGGACCATCAATTACTTACTTTTGATACTAATAAAGTTGTCAATGTTTCTAGCTTTTGCTGGCTGTGTTCTATCTTTCTTCTCAACTTGCGAATCTATAATGCATATAAAAAAATTACAGAATCCTGTTTCTTTTAAATCAAAAATGCACAGTATCAATTTAAAAAAGAAAAAAGGCAAGTTTCTAACCTCTTGTAGTTGTTCTTCTTCTTTCTTGTAATTATACAATACAGAAGAGAAAATATTAATAAAAATACATTTGAATTAAACCAGGAGAGAGGAAAGTATAACTCACCAAAGATCGACAGGAACCGTTACAGGAACACAGCACTGCACTCTCTCGTTTACCTGAAAACATAAAAGAAATATTAAAGTTTAAATAAACTGTAGTTCCTTGCAACACAAGATGAGAAGACTGCAAAATATTATTTATAATCTCCAAATAAGTGAAAAAGAAAATCTTTAATTAAACTGTTTCTGCATCAAAGGTATAAGGGAAGAAAATCGCATGAATATATATATATGTATATATAATGTTATAGTCTAGTAGTCAGCTTACAAGAGTTTAATTTCTTCATTTTCTAAGATTAGAGAAAGCAGTTAAATCCAATAATAAATAATTCAACTAACTAATGACAAAAAATAGAAAAATATATAATTTGTAAGCAGTATATACATATATATAATTTATGAGCTATGAAAAAAAGCAGTTGCGACGTTATAGGCATAAAAATAAAAACAATAAAAGCTCTTGTCTATTACCATAATGATCATGTCATTTTTATAAAACAAAAATAATTGAAATTCAAACTAAAAAGTAATACATAAAACATAAAAAGTAAAAAGCAAAAAGATAATTGTTATATATTTAAAAATTAAAATGTCTAAAAATGGCAATTTATATGTTGGTAATATAAGAAAATGACAAACTAATTGTATTACCAAATCACACTAATATTAGCCAGTAGCTAACTAAATTAGAAAACCTGGATAATACTTTTGAGGCGGGATTATAAGTGCTTATTCAACCAACTCATAGTTTTAATTTAAATCAGAAACAAATCAAATTGTCCTTTACTTTATTATAAATCTATCAAGAGTTCGGCCAATTTAACTCACCGGCTTCCCGTCTCTCATGAGCCCCAAATAACTCATCCGTCACTGAAGAAGGCTGAAAAGTGGCGTACGGTAGCCGTAAACCAGTTCCAACTGCTGAGGTGGAGGAGCCGCTACGAACTTCAGTCGAGCAACGACGATCGAAGCTACTGGTTCTGCGCTCACGACTGTTGCTAATGGATGCACGGGTAGAGGTTGGAGTGGTGGTGGAGCGAGCACAGTGAAGCATGTACTCTGTGTCGGAAGCGAAACCCTGAAGGATATATTGGAATATACTATTATTATTGCCTATTATCCATATATAATATATATATATAAATAAGTATTACATAGTATTTAATAAGTATTTAAGTATTTAAGAAACTTAATATTTAAGAAATTTGATAAAATATGATGACTTGGACTATAGTACTATTCATATATGTGAGTAATATATGTATTACAAAATAGATAAATAATTTTAAACATTCGCTGTTAAAATGTATCAGTAATTAATAAAAATATATTTCAATTTACTTGTACTAAAATATGATAGATGAAATATATAATATATTGATATGTTAATTGAGCAGAAACCACAAAATTACGGTATATGATGAATTAGTAATTGAAAAAATGTAAGAACTAACTTACCAAAAAACAGAAAAAAATAAAAGTGGAAAACAGCAACCCCATGAAAGCAAATCATTAATACAAATCAAACATGTTTTAATCTAACTATGGTCATTCATCTCAGTCAAGAAATTAAAAAGCGTACGATATAAAAACATTTTGAATTGTACAATATACTGACAAAAAAATGCAAAAAACAAAATAATTAATCGAAAACATTGATAATAAATTGTAATACCTCATTAAATTATACATTTATAGCAATTTCCAGTTTAAGAATAAAGAGATTTTTTAATTTTACATAGTAATTTCTAATACGCTTAGCTAGAATTTTAAAAGGTCTAACAAATTATTGCAACAATTACAGTTCAAAAGATGATTTACGATAGGGAGTTTAAAATAATATAATACTACAATGTTCCGCCAACCTGATTATCAACTATCTATTAGTTTTACCTAAATAAGTAATATCCCAAACAGCATGATTACTGAATTTGTAAATAATATCAGACATAATCAACTGAGGTGTCATCCTTCAATTAAGACATACGACAAAGTTTATAATTCTTTAAATAAAGGTAACATCCAATTTCTATAATTCGAAACATTTTAAATAGATTTTCTAAAACAAAGAGAAGATTTACCTAGATAAGGAAGTGCAATACAAATGTTAGATTGGTTTTTATAAATAGCAGTGACATAATTATTGGAGGATAACAGTTATTGTAAGAAAAACATAACGGACTTATCGAAATGATTTGGTTTTTGCTGTATAATTTATTGTATGAAAATGATTCTGGTTTGACCAACATGTCACGTGTTATTAAATGTTTTTAAGAGTTTCCTTACTATTCCACTGTTTTCAACAATATAAAAAATATTTTTTTAGACTTTAAATAGTTTATGATTTCTTTTAAAAATACAGTAGGTATACATAAGTTTTTACTGTTTCACTCAACCAATTATTTTAGAAAGATTGAATTATAAACTGCTAATAGTAAGGTTTTTCTTATATTTATTAATAATCTTTAACTTGCTAATAGATTTGCCGAATTTCAAATACTGCAATTATTTGGCAATATTTTATTATTACAGTCATTGTAATATTTACTAAATTTCATATAAGTTTATTCAGCATATACTTCACTACTATTAATTTTGTTACAGTAACATATATAATTGTACCCATATCTTATCTAAAATATGATTTCTGAAATCTGACGAGGGATCCGCTTAAATATTTCTAGTATAAAATAAAATATTTTTATAGTATGACAATTTTGAAACAATTACAATCATTATTCTCAAATAAATTGTAAATTATTTGATTAATTTTAAATTAATGATCTAGATTGCGTGTTAAAAATAAGAATACATTTTTACTCTTCGATTTGCTGTCTATTATTCTGCTGGCAGCAAACACAACTCGTTTATAAGGTATACGAGATCCATAATAATCCACATTAATCCATTTGCACTTCATAACTAGTTTATGTGTATAAGCTAAATCTAATAATATTATGGTAAGCTAATTAAGCTTTTATATTTTTAATCATGAGCAGAACCTGGATTTCAACACAGATCGCTGGCTTAGTGATAAACGTGTCTCAAAGGAGGAAACTCACAGGAACGCTAGGTCCACTGACTTCAGATCCTGCATATATCTCGCTATCTCCATCGGAATCTGAGTCAAGTGTGCCAACCCCACCGACGCTGAAATCTTTCAACAGAGGCCCATAGTCCTTGACATGTTCCGGTGTAGGCGGCGAATTTTGGATGACACTGCCGACGGTGGAGTAGCGGTGTGTGGCCTGTGCACCAATCCAGGGGGAGGGCGGATTCGTGCTCTGAAACCTGCCAGAGGGGGGCAATTGGTGGGAGCTGAAGGAAGCCAGTGCCGGGGACTCACCCCTAAATAAAGAGTGGGAAGAAAGGGGAACTTAATTTCAGAAACAAGAAGAAGAATTCATAGTTATGGATATGAATATGTATTTTACAATGGGTTCATTACTATTATTATTGTTATTATTGCTTTATATTTCGCTTCGCAGAAACTTAAAAAATATATAATTTAAAATTATGGTGAATATTTTTTACCTTGCTTAATTAATTTATATAGTAATATTGCCAACATGTTCAAACATATAGAATTCGAGATGAAAACTTGGCTAAAACTTCAACAAAACAATAAATATTTTTAAGTGGCAATAATTAAATTACCATATGTATTATTAAAATGTCATGTCTAATACCAATTTACAGACTATAAGATAAAAACGAGTCAATTATTATTTATGAATTAAATGTCGGTTTCGTATCAACCATTAAACACATATTATATACCCATGAAATATAGTGATAAAATCCATTGTTTTATTCATAGAACAAAATGTTTCTGTGTTTTGAACAAAATATTGCGATACAAAAAGATTACGATAAATAAATTTCCATAAATCTACACTTTGGTGTATATCTCACAATCTGTATATATATTGAAAATAACAATTGAAATACCCTTACTCAAACTTGTAGAAAATTTGGTTGTTAACGATTGCTAGCATTATCTTTTTTAATTTAAATTCTTATACATTCAAATATTCTTTTACATTTATCTATAAAGTTTCACATAAAATTTGTTAAAAATATAATCGTCTGAAAGTTTGGTTTTGAAATTCAATTAAAATAAATTATTTGTTTCTCATTCAGATATTGAAAGCTATAGAATATAGCTAAAATTAAAGAAATCTTATAAAAAATATGTAAAAATTACTTGATTTGTATTTAAATAGTACAATTTTGTTTTTAATAAATTACTTAAATAAAATATGTACTTACAATATACATATATTTTTTCAAGATAATATAAAAGTTTTCAATTAATATTATAAAGTATCCTTATCTACCAAATTATTGGTTTGGTTAGAAAATATGAAACAAACAAGGGTTCAAATTTTTATAAACGCAACTATTTTAGAAAATATAAGGCCAGTCTTGCAACATAAAAGAAAGAAATCCATTAAAATATACTCTAAAATGAGAAAATATGATTCCGAAAGGAATTACTTTAATATAGAAAGCAAGAAAAGTTTCATATATTTAACGTCAGTCATCATGGAATGTGGAAGATACGAGTGTGGGTATATATGTAGAGTTGAAGGCCAATATGAGAAATCGAAGAAGTATCAGATATCTCTCATGGAATATACGACTGAAATATTGATGAATTATGAGATCTTTCTCAACATCAAGTATTGGATTACGTAATTTAATGAGGTCCGATTCACCAGTTATTGGCAGATCAAAAGTTCTCACGAATTCTTTATTGCGTGTTATACAAAACGTTACATCAGGAGGATTGGGCTCGATAATTAGCATTTCTCGGCTTACAATTTTAATAAAAGTATCTCTTTGAAAAGTGCGAATAATATCTGCCAAGTAATCCCTAAACTGTAAAAAGACATAGCTTATACAGAATTAATTGAAAAGAATATATTATGTTTAAATAATAGTACATTATGTATTACGTATTTTGATATTGTATATTAAATTATGATATTCACAATTGCTAATACAAAATGTTGTCATACTACAAAATTGCATGCAGTTGAAAAACACCCCAATGAAATATTTTTAATGTTAACATCTCAATAAAAATTCATTCAGCTCATATAAATTAAACAAGTTTTAGTGTGTATTATAGGTATTGTTTATAGCTAGCCCGGTTACTTATATATGGAAGCTTTAAAAAAATAAAGGTGAAAAATTAATAAAGGTTGGTATTGCGGAGCTATTTTGACACATTTAAATGTATTAAATAAAATAATAGCTTCAATATTTTTCACAATCTTTAAGTGCTTAAATTTCATTAACTGGGCTTGAATTAATTAATTACTATACCTTTTTCAACTATTTCTAATTAATAGTACCAAGATTTAAAAAAATTGTGTCAAATTTAATTGTATTATATAGACAAAATCTTACAATATAAAACATAATATATTGGATATAATCAATAATATCCAATATATATATATATATATACATAATTTAAGTTTCCCTTTATAATTTATACATACACTTCATTTCTTCTAAATAAAATAAATCAATAAACTAATAAATCCTCACACATCGAATAAATATATATTCATACACATAGTAGCCCTTGTTTTCCAGTGTCGCTATTTATTTCGTGGTCAAAAATTTACATATTAATTAAAGAGTATTCAAATAATGAAAATGTTTCATAATGTCCCTTTCTTCGAATGTACATACACTAAGCTCGTCCTTCGCTTACTATGTTATATCAAATTGAGAATTGTGATTGATAACGATATGCTCTGTTGAGAACGTGTACAAGATATAGATACACGGTGTAATACACCTTTTGAGGATGAAGAACCCGATACAATATGTCTATCTTCGTGTACAAATGTAAATATTATTCATGTCTGCGAATGATAAGAAAGACATCTGAGATGAGAAAAAAGTTAATGAGAAGTCAGTCGAATAAAAGCCTTTGAAAGTTTGAGTGGGAAAATCTTCAGTCCAAAGTACATTTCGAAAACTTCAATTAACTAGATTCTCGATATACAAAACCAAAATAAATCAATTTTTATAATATTTCTGTTAACGTAATTTAACAATATAAATATGAAGAAATAAATGAAAAGGAAATAATCAAGTTGAATTTTCTATCTTTCAATAATAGCTCCACAACTTTTTGGAATGGATAATTTGGCTATTTTGATATCCTGAATAACTACTATAAAGTTCGTCGAGGTTTTCAATTAATTTCTTGAGAAACTGAGTTGTCAACTAATTAATTAAATTTTATCATTTTTTGAATTCCATATTAATATGTACTGTCGAGTAAATATACAATTGAATAACAATGTATTTTCCACTAATAAACATCTTTATGTACCAGAAAAAAGCAAATCTATTGTTAATCAGAAAAGAATTTCATAACGATGCTATTATAATTACTACTCATTATTTACAGAAATCTTTAATTATAAATTCTTAAGAAAAATTGCAGTTCTTATCAATTCTCTCATATAAAACCTTTTTGGTAACATGTAAGTTGTAGTACCAATTTTATTCGACCGTCTTTGAATATGATAGAACGTTCAATCATATTAATGTACAAGTTAGCTTATAAGTTGCAAATATGGTAGTCGGAATAATACAAAATAAAAAAGGAATATTTATATAAAATTTACAGTTGAAGTCACACTGAAACTTAAGTTTATGGATTGAGGGACAAATAGCTTTCAAATATATTTTAAATCGATTTTGTAGGAATATACATCATTGCAATATTTAATACCTAATTTCCCTAGAAACAAACAAATAATTTAATTTATATATATTATAAATTGTTTCAGAAAATATGAGCATTTATAGCGACAACTTAAATTATTTAAAAAAAATATGAAATTTTAAATGGTAAATGATTTAAATAATAATTTATAAACAGGTGTAAAACATTTTTATTTTATCCTATTTTGAGTATATCCGAAAACGTTTGAAATTAAATATAATGTTTATACAGTTTGTTTTCTATTTCTGCAATACCTATATAATAGTGCTACATATACGTATGTAATTACCTGTGCTCTATTGACCATATATAAGTAATGTGGATTTTGGAGGATACTCATTGAATATAGACATTTAATATGAGAATTACAAACATTTAAAGTAACAATTTCAGATGACTATTTGTTATAGAATGAAACACTAAATTTTCATAGAATAACGGTTTTAGAAAGCGCTCTTGTAATAAAGGCTAAAATACTGATTCCGGCGGCAGAACAACACACCCATAAAGACTCCTCATTGGGGGGCCGGGTGACCTGAACTTGTGCGGAGACGGCATCTTGCGGATCAAAGAGGCCGAGTCACGTGACCCTTCAGAGGAAGTGCGGCTGACTTTACGGAGAGCCGGGGAGGCTAAAACACTGAGACTGCGGTAAGAGACTTCATCCTGATCCTGTGACGGGTGGAGGGGGGGTGTTTGCTGTGAGCCTGACCGACTGCTCCAGTACTTCATGGACGAGGCTTGGTGCTGTTGACTCTGGGGCTGCTGAAGATTCTGTGGGGAATTAGACACAGAAGGATTGCGTACAACTAAAAGCAACCAGTCTATCGCTACAATTAAATTACACTCAACTGCAAAGTATATTTAACAACGAGTTCACAAAATAATTAAAAATTATGCCTTCAAAAAATATGTATTGATAAATAACTCTTTCCTTCTAGTATGTGATTTGTCTAATACATTCTATTAGCTAAGTATACTCGAAACAAATATCCTGTGCCTACCTACATACTGTGAACAATTAAACAAAATTCTCTATTTATTTTGACGCATTTAACCTGTTGAGAGAAATATCGGGACTTTTCACAAGCTTAAAAGAATGCACGAGAAATTATCATCCAATATAAAGTATGATCCTATTAGGAGGGTCAGACTCCACAGAAATGCAAAAATAATCACAGTGCATTTGCACATTTGCTCTACATTGTACAGACAGAAAAATAATACTACAAATTGCATCCTTTACTACTACATATATATATATAATAGAAGTCTGTGCATGCTAACCATTACGCCAATTAAGTTGAGCTAATATCTTTACAAGGAAGCTTTCCATAGATAACCTAGATGTGTATGGTGAATTTTAGGATTTTTTAAGAAAATAGTTACTTCTGAACTTAGGTAGGCATGATTTATTAAAATACCTGTCTCGATATATATTATATAATTCAATGTCGATGGTGCGGCATAGATTAATAAATTATAAGAGCCAAATCTGCACCTGGAGCTGTTGTTGGTGGTCATCACAACTGGACGAAATATCAGCAGCAGGATTGAAAGGAGGCAAAATCGGTGAGGGAGGCGGCAAAAATGCGGTTGGATGATAGCGGATCGAGCTATGACTCTCGAAGTCTGCTAGCTTATCATTGGTTGGTTTATCCTGGAGGTCTGGAGAGGCCTTCTTTCCGGACCTCTTGAGATGAGGCAGATCAGCACTGCGTTCGCGGAAGAATTTGCGCATTTGTGGTGCTCCCTGATAGTTGAGTTACTTATGCTTTAAATAGAAATACAAACAAAGAAAATTTGACTTCACTTTTTGTAAAAAATGTCCTTACACTTTATTATATAAGTTTATCTGTAATAGGGTGTTAATCTATCAATTTTAAATATAGTTAATACACTAACTTCAAGTCATTAATACAATAAATAATACAATACTTACAAATATGTCATAAGTAGCAGACAGCTCTTAAATATTTATAAGTGGTTTGTATACATGACTGCTTTTATTGTTTATATCACAGAGTAAATAAAAGTACTCTTTAATCTTATGGTCTATATGAACTCTAATATGGCAAAGAAATACGGTAATAATAATAATTAACTTAATAAGGAAAAGCGTTGTACTTAAACCCTGTATGAGAAAAGTCTCAAGATTATCTAACCTTTGTTTATACTGAATTATATATTATATTATATATATTCACAAACTTTCAAACAACATACTTATTTCATTTATTTTGTTATTGTCAATTAGATAATTAAGATAACAATTTCCCTTTTAAATAAACTAGTAAACAAATATAAATTTAAATTTAAATAAAATTGTTATATTCTTGTCCTTTGTAACTTGGAATTTATATATTGTTTTCTAACAGAATACTATAATTAACAACTACAAAATGGAATTATGAGATTATGAGTGCTTATTTTAGTCAACTACTGGATTACTTTCTATAGTAAAAGTTGATAGTCAAATAAATTCGGCAAAATATTAACGAATGTCAATCACTAAACTATAATATAAATTACTTGCTGAAAAACAAAAAATATATATAATATAGATATCCGAGGCCCACATTTTATATACGCCTTATATTCTTTACGATTCTTTATAAATAGATACAAAACTGTATTTCTTATCGACCTAATTTTATCGTTATCATCTATAACATACATATTACGAGGAGTAGTGTATTTTTGACTTGAGTAAACACCCCAGCAGCTGTACAAATTCAACGTGTGTGATGTGCATTTTGATGTATTTTGTGGTTGGAACGGGGAGCCCCCGTGTGTATAGCTGGATTCTAAATGAAGCATGTATATTGAATGAAGTCCTTGATATCTGCCGAATTACATGTTGAACGTCACTACGAATTCTAAGTTATCTGAGATCTGTATGGGAGGTAGTAAATAAGATCACAGTCAGCTCGCTTTGTACCTTTTAGAGTCGCATTTATGCAGAAGAATGTTACAAAATTGAACCTAAAATACACACAGAGCTGTTTATAATTCGATCAGAAAAACTTCTATAAGGTATCATATTTGATAAACGTCACAGATCTTTAAAAATATGTACATTTCATACGTGGATACATAATTGTGAGCGAATGTTCATATTTAATATCAATAATTATAGACAGTATATTAGGTATTTATTTGTAAAATTAAATATAAATTCTATAAATTAAAAACAATTTAATGTTATAACAACTGTATAAATTGTACACTTAATCATTTTTCTATTTGAAATACTGCTAAATATAAATTAGATTTATCTGTTAAAGAATCTCTCCACATAAAATCTTTTAACACAAGTCTTAATCGTAACATATTTAATTCTGACTCCTCTTATACGTTTTAACTGTATAATTAATTTTATCTCGATTTACTGGTATTTGTTTAGTTTCTCTTCTTAATACATTAATGTAGTTTTCACAATTATTTTGCCTGAAGATGCTGTGGAACATGTTACGCTTTTAATAATTGTTGTTTACTGACTTTATATTGGTTCAATTGATCCACTGTTCAGTTAATTTAATGTTTACATATATAGAGGTAATAGTATACAGTATAAATGTATTTTGTAGCTATAGGTAATGTACTTCTAACTAAAATTTGCTTTGCAATATACTGAAATCCTTGCTTAAAATTATACATGTTACAGTTTCGTTTATAGTAGCTATATGTCATACAAATTAGTATAAATTAGTACAAGTTAGTTGCCGTATAAATTATAAAGATAAAATAGTAGAACTGTAACAGTATAAGTTTTAAGTCATTTGATTTAATTAATAATTTGAAATATAAAGTACTTACGATATAAAAACTTGATTGTATATAATATAATTAGAGACCGTGATACCTATAATTTATTGTTTTCTCAATTTTTATATGTTTACTTCGAGAGTTTAAATTAATTCCTTAAAAGTTCAAATTACATGAGTAATTAAATTTGATATTATATAGTATAATGTAACAGTTTCCTAGTTAAGTTAAAGAATATTATACCTACAAACAACAATATAAATATCTATATATCTATATCTATGTCTATATCTATGAATACCTATGAACATATAAGCTTGCAATATGCACTTATGTAATATAGACAATAATTTGAATTTATCTAATAATTTTATCTCATCCTCTGATTCGTAAGAATAATAAGAACATACTATAACTAGCACATTTTAAGTGTATTTTATTAGCTTTTATTCCATCGAAAACAAGTTAAAACATTTAGAAGACTAAAAGTTCACGTTTTAAAGTTTAGAAATTATGCTAATTTATATCTACATATATAAAGTTTAAAATAAATTAGAGTCAGAGATGGAATAATATATTGATTATTATACATATTATGATATATGTATATATAAACAGATCAGCATCTTTGCATAGATCAATTTTCAAGTTTTAAACAAAAATCAATAATAACATATTGACTCCGGGAAATAAACTAGAAAATTACAGATTCCAATTTACATATTTTAAAATTTAAGAATTCACCCGAAATCCATATAATAATCAAATGAAATATTTAAATAATATTATGTATAAGGGCATGTTATAATTGAATAGAACATGCGTCGTATGTCAATAATTTGAGACTATTAAACCATTAAAATATGGAATGCATCATAATCTGCCTTGTGTATATAAAATTATTCGTATAAACGTGTATAATAACTTTTTCAAATTCGACATATACAAAAAACGTTTTACTTGTGATCCTGATATTTAAAAATATCTATCCAGTAGTCCTGACTCATACGTGTTAATACATCTGGAGGACATCTTGTAAGCTTACGGTGGACCCTCTTAACATGATAGAGAGAATAAGGGGAGGATTACAACCATCCGATAATACATGTGGAATGCGAATACCCAAATACTACTTTCCCAAGCGCCTGTTTCCTTGGATCAGTAAAAAAATAAAAGCTCCCTCTCGTAGTATTTTCTATATTGTGTGTATGTCGTACTTTCACCGGGCACTAGGACAACAATTAATGTGCATATGGGAATCTTCATGGGTGCAAAAAAACTTTTAGACAACTTCAATATACGCTTACGCACATGCATACACATTTACTAAACTATGTAAAGAGGCTATACGTTGAATTTGATGACGGCAAATCTGGATTTTACAGTTGACTGGAAAATTAGTTGTTAGTGAAAATTATCAAATCATTTAACTGATTTGCCTCCGATAATATTTTTTAAATTAAAAAGGCTGTGTATGCATGATAAAATATCCTGTGTTATATAGAAACTAATGAGGGTTACATATTATATTACATAATGCAAATATGGTTGTATAAATATGCCTAACAGCAAAAGAAAACTTTTGGATATGTGATAAAATGCAACCCACGAAATCAAGTTACGTATGGAATGAAAGAAAAAATATGCCATGAAATGTAGGCTGTGTAATAAACGAAAAAGTATAAATTTTCAATTATGTATTTGATCTGAGTTATCAAAAAATAATAAAAATTAAATAATTAAAAAAATTAATTACCAAATAGTTTCTTATAATTATTAAATATGCACATTGATTTGGTTTTAAATAAATATTCATATTTATAAATTAATTCTTTTAATAAAATGAGAACATTTAGCAACACACAAAATATTAATTCTATGGTTATATTTCTTTCAAGTAATCGAAAAATTTCGAGAAAAAAATTGAGTTTTTTGGCCCATCGTAGTAAGTGAACTATATATATACACATTTTATACAAAACGTTTTATATGGTCAAACTCAAGGTATAAGTGGAATCATTCAGCTCAAAAATCAACAATCTCTTCAATTCACAATCTTGACAGCTTTTCTAATTTAGAACTTTTTCCACACACTTGATGTTCATATCCTTATCTTACATGTACGCTTTAATACAAATTTCTTTATGAAATACTCGTATATTATATCCAATGTAATGTGTCCCCTATATGTTAACTCTCACGTTCTTAATAAATTACTCAAGCTCTCACTCTCTCTCTCTCTCTCTCTCTCTCTTTCTTGTCATCATGTGAATATATAAGAAGAAAAGTCTAAAAATTAGTTTTTAAATCATAACTTTTCTTTCCAACGTGCAAAATAATGTTTGTCTAAAAAATCAATGAATTATTAGTTAGTAAAAAATAAAGTACGTTGAATTTTCAACTTACTCGTGCAATGCTTGAGTAAGATGAAATAGACAAATAATTATCCCATAACTTTCAACTGCTTTTTAAGTAATAAAATATTTTCCCAATTTGCTTTGAGCTCATATTTTGACAATTATTTTTATGTGTCTTATAATAAACTCCTTATTATTTACTCATGTCAATAAATTCATGCTAAATATAATTATCTACAAAATATAGCACTACGAAAGGTACACAAATAAATATATGCTTCATGAAATTTACCTTTTTTAAATTTATTCTATAAATAGCCAACATTTTCAACAATGTAGTTAGCAAAAATAAAATTATAAATCAATTAAATATATAAATTGTTAGATGAAAGGGTTACATATACATTTCAATAGCATAATAAAATGCCGCATTATCTTGTGCTTTTAAATTCCAAAAAAATTAATAAGTCATTCAACAATGAAGTACAAAACGTTAAATATTATTAAATATTTATAAAATATTTACTTAGATATACAAACAATGGCAATAATTTTATATTTATTGTAATGATTAATTCTTACCTGTCAAGTTAATTCCTACATAGAGAACATTTTAAGTTTTTAAATTATTTTCTTTGTTTATTCTTTACTTTTTTATCCACAGATATATAATATATAATAAGAGATTGATTTTATTTTAAAATATAATAACTATAGTTTATAATGGAAATTGTTCAATGTTCACATTATAAATAACCACAAAGTGAAAAAATGACGGAAGACTAATGCATGTTACTTGCGCGAATATAAAAGGTTCAATTATTATCGATTTATTTGTTAACGTCACGAAACATCTCCCTTGGTGACTCGGGTGATATGGTGATTAGAGCTGTAGTGTGATGTATATGTACTATAGATATATATAATATTATATACTCGATAAGCTCATGGGAATATCGGAGGATAGAATTTAATGTCAGTCTTTATTGAAACACTCAAATTTTTTAATAAGAAATCCCAAAGCGAAAGTATAGAATCTGCACCGTTTTGCCTAAATTTCTGTCTATATGGAATAGACTCATTTATGAAAAACTTGACCATTCGTTCGCTCTACAATATACGACAAAAAACTGTAAAATATATTTATTTAAGCAGTTTCTAGAGATTACTGATATCATAATTGTTTAAAATTAGTATAACGTGTATTTCTAAATTATATTAAACGATAAATTTGTATCTTTAATGAACTTTTACATAATATCAAAAAATGTAATATTTAAAACTATTGTCACAGTGTCATTACAATTTTTTTTAATGTAACGTAATATTAACGGAACAATGTATTAAAATAATTATACAGACTTTAGCCGAATCAACATGTAACGCAGAAGCTGTATAAAAATGTATCATTATATTAAATGTCTTACCTATAGAATATTATACCCAATGTATATATTATTATAGACATCAACGATATACCTTTCAATAACTAATATCCTGTATAATACACTCCCCTATATAGATTTAAATTCATAGTATACTTTTACTCTAGTACCTATATATTATATACACAGAAATATATAAGATACACACTACATATTATAAATTGAAAATAAATATAATCCTGCACACTCCCATATAGAAACTATAACCATAACAAATATATATCTTAACCATAACAAGATCAGCAGGTCAGCTATTAATGACTCAATATAAGCTTCAATAAACAGAGAAATGTTTAGATCAATATAATAGCTATAACTCAATAGACATAATCTAATAATAATCATATTCAATTTATTATTTCATATGAATTCATGTTAATTCGATTCTAGTTTGTAATGTTTGTTATATATGTATAATAATCAAATAATTTTTATTGTAATTGTAATTAATATGAAAATTAGTTTCAATCACAGTAATGATAAATATTTCTTTAATAAGGAAAAACTAGTCAAACATATTGTATCAACAGCTTAACTTATATAAAATAATGAAAATAACAAATTACATATATTATATTTTTATTTAATGTAAATATAACTTAGTTATCAAAATAAAAAGTGACAGAAAAATAAACAACTATACTTATTTGACTAAACTCAATTTTGCTGCAGTTTGATAGTTGAAAAATATTTGCTCTTGTTGCGTTATACTTGACCCTCAAAACTAATAAATGTGAAATTAACAAAAAACATGAAACTACTTATATTTCTTATTCAAATGCAATATTTTATTATCCGTTAACATAACTATTCTAAACAAGAATTAGAATTCCTCTTTGCTCCATGATTAGGTATACAACACTCATAAGTAACTAAATCGTGTCGGCCGCTAGCGCGGGTAAAATTCATGTCAATAAATGTGACCCCTACACCGAAGCACTCATTATACTTTATACCTACGTGTATGAATAGATTGAAGTGTGGTTGACTATTTCACAAATTTTTCACACGTCATGATGAAGGTCACAATCATCCTGGAGACAAAATATACCTTTATGTCTTTACATCTCCAATAACACGGCAATTGGTGTGTTCTAGTTTGACTCTTACAGACAAATAGAATCTGCAAATATATATAACGCCAGGGTGATATGCTGACTCTAAAAGTTTTTACCGTACAAGTGAAAAATATGACGTAATGTTCAATAGAGGATTTATCGCTTTAGATTAAATATTTTTGTGTGTGGTTTATTATAATAAGTATTAAACCTTTTTTATTGTATACTTTATTATTTAACTATTCTAAAACAAATAGTTTATTATGCACAAAAGTATTTCACTGGAAGCCAAAAATGTGTAATTGTCTATCGATTATATTATAAGAAAACAATTTAAATTAAACCATTGATTTGTCAGTAGATATTAAAAGAAAAAATGATATGAAAAATAATTATTAATCCTTCATCACATAAAAATCAGTGTTTTTTAATTTTTTTAAATTCTATGTTTTCTATATTTTCTATATTTTTATTGATTTGACACAAACAGAATTATTTAATGAAACTATACTTCTTTTTTTTTGAATAAAATGGACACTTTTATTCAAGAGGTGAATTATTTATTTCTATGTTTGCAAATTACTTATTTATAAATGCACAGAAAATATACAATTTCCAATACTTGAGTATGGAATAAGCGCTAAATTTAATGATTCAAATATATTTCACATCGTTAAATAATGAAAATAGATTTGTATTTTATTTATATGCCTAGAGTTACTAATTGAGAAGAAATAGTTTCGAGCCAAAATGTTGTTTGAATACGCGGATCAAAGGTCTTTATTATTCATGTGAATCTGCCGCTAATATTTATATTACTTAAATATTTTCGTCTATCAATTTTATAATATAGTTCAATTGGTATGTTGTACGTTATTCTGGAATTTATAAATATTTATCTAAACACAGAAAAAGAATTTCACTATTTATATATAAAAGGAAATATGTTCAAAGATTTACAATATTTTTTCGGTAACTATTAATTATTCTCGTAAAGTAAAGCAATAGATAGATAATTACAAATTGTGTACATCTAACTATATAGAGGAGATAAATGTACTTTAATGAAGCACGTGAAATTTACTATATTAATTTTGATTAAATAAAAAAGTTGTTATGCATAAACCTGAAAACCAATTTATATCAAAACGAATACGATATTTTAATAGCAAAGTAAGTAAAAATAATCAGTATTTACTTAGTTCATTTATAAAATTAAAACTTTAATAAATAAGGTATATATTCTGTTTTACAATGTATAATGTATAAATATTAAAACATAGCTTTTCTATGCTCATTTAGTATACAGAATAAAGTGAAGTATTTTTATAAATACGATAGGTTGTTTATATTATTGTTTATACTTTAAAAATAAAATTTAATATATATTTTTTATATCATTAATTAAAATAAATTTTATTATTATTAAAATGAATACTATTTCCGTTTTAAAATTAGTTTTAGGGAAAACATATGGATTAGAATTTCTACATTACTAATACAATTAAAATGATGTATGTATCGATGTTTGATAATTGTATATTTTATTGTATTGTTATCGTACAAAAAATCTTCATGAGACGAGATTTCAGCTATCAATTTGATTACGCTCTAGGTGTTAAAGTTGATAAGTATAAGTAACGATAAAGAAACCACATTGTGATATCTAAACCTACGCAGTAGGTTGTTAGCTCATGCGCGCAACTTACGTACAGTAAGGTATATTAGAATACCACAAGAACGGTCATTTTTT
>JAYRBW010069916.1:0-80308 GCA_036023295.1 Invenusta paracnida | reverse complement strand
AAAGTTTGAAGTTGACATTATAGGTGCCATTTTTTCCGTTTTTTATCTTGAGACCTTACAGGCAACAAAATAAAAACGAAATATAATTATAACCTAAAAATTACACCTAATAGTCTCCTGAATGTCCTTATCGTGTAGAATTTTAAAACAGCTTTCTATATTAATTAGTTTTTTAGTTACAGTACTTCAAAGTTAAAAAGTGTAAATATTTCCGGATTCGCCCCATTCCAGATTTACCCCACCCTATCTTATATTATATTTCTCCTGGACTTTTTAAATTAATTTCTCATAGATATCCTGGAATTTAAAACTAGAATATGAGTAGGTACCCTGCTACTGTGACTGTTTAAACTTTTTGATGGACTTAAAAGTATGAAAAGCTTTAAGTAAAGTTTTAATCTAACTGAACTATTTCCTGATTTCAGTAAATTACATAGAAAATTAACAAAGAAAAGTTTTAATTTTCAGGTGTTGGTCAGCAAGATTATTTAAGTAAGTTTGGGTCACTTTAACCTTCTTCAAGGTCAAAGTAAATTTTAATACATTTATTATAATATTATTTTGTACTTTTTCATGGAAAATTTTGCTCTAACAAAATTATTCAGACATGTTATGAAGCCATTATAAATTCTTTACAACAAAATAATACATTAATTAAGCAGGCAACTATAATCAACCTAAATCATATTGTTTAAATAAAAAATTCATTATGAAAAAATTTAAAACTAGCAGGTTTTAATCTGATCTTAGTTATTACATATCAGCTTGAAACCCTACAAGATTAAGGCAAACAAAGACTGATTAAAACTTCTAGTGATTTTAAAAGATTTTCTACTTTAACCTCACTAATTGTCAGATTATTAATTGGTTTTAAAATATAAAGTATAATTATTATTTTATTGAATATAGGATTCACATGCTATGCCTACCTATATACTAGTGTAACTGACTATAACTGTGAATATATATTAAGTTATGGTTGACTTTTTGTATCCCTGACCCTACTCTGAGACAGATACCTTCAGTCCCAATAAAATGGTTCATTATAATAATATTTCACTGTATATACATATATATTCTTTTAACATAAATTGGGTCTGCATTAATTTGCAAATTCCATTTATTTTTATTTGTTCTGGTCTAAACAGTAACTCATTTACATTTCATATAGTCTAAATAAAAGTTTTCTTTAATTTAGTTTTGACCAAACAAGAATATATTTTTATTTCCTTTAAAAACCAAATAAAAGGTGATTTTTGTTAGGTTCAATAAGATAGCAAAGATAAATAGTTAAAACTAAAATAATTTAAACAACTTAATATATATGAATACATTATCTGACATTATAATTAGTGCATTTTTTATTAGTTTTTGCTAAACACAAATTTACAAGCAAACCTTGATGTGTAGAATTCTATTAGCTATATTATGTATATTTAATATTACTATTAAAATAAACATATTGCTAAATTATATCGGCTTTGTTTATGCGATTACCAGTTACACACTAGTTATCCAATATCATTTTTTACTGATATATAAAATATATATCTTTAGTATAGTACCTTTTTTATTAATAAAGTTCATTTGGAAAACATTTTACATTTCTTCATATAAATATTGTATAGATGCATGCATCACATGTATTCTAGAAAATATTTATTTTAGATAAATGCTTTTATTTGTCTACATGTTTTGCATTTGAAAAAATAATTAAATGTAATACAATATTAAGACATAAAATATCTCTTTGTTATAGATATTTCCATATTATTAATTTTTATGTCTATCAAGATTATTTAAACACATAGCTTTGTTTTTATTTTATGACACATTTTATACAAACTTAGTTTCAAATCTTTAAATAACAATATAATCAATACAATTTTTTAATCATTTGTCAATTCTCAGAACTATTATTTATATTCTGCATATCTATTTTATTTAATGGAAACATTAGAAATTTGAAACAGTTAATTTCCTAGTTAAATTTTGGAGAGCAGGTTATAATCAAGAATATATTTTCTTATCTTCTCATTAGTAGATTACAAAAAATTATATGATCAATTATAGAGTATCATAAAAATGCAATAATATCAGTAAAAAGGTCAGATTATGTAATAAGATAAATGGACATTATTATTCAAATTGTATATGAAATAAATTTATTGTATCAATTTTCACAAACATTTCATTCATTAAGTATATCTTTATATTTGAACAATAAAAAAACTATCTGTTGCAGATAAAACCAGACTACTTATAATGCGAATTGTGTTTATGGTGGCTGAGAAGCCATCTCTGGCGCAATCCATCTCGCAGATCCTATCCCATGGTCAACTCAACAGTCGAAAAGGATTCAATGGCGCCTGCTCAGTGCATGACTGGGTTGGGAAGATGAAACATGAAACTGTTCGCTTCAAGATGACCTCTGTTTGTGGCCATGTCATGTCTCTTGACTTTCTAAGTCGCTACAATAACTGGGATAAAACAGACCCTGTGAGTTACCATTTTTAACTATTCCCACAACTACCTTACCTGTCTTTGTAATTGTTCAGTTTTCTATTCTTGTGCATCGTTGTATTTAAAAATTCTGGATGTTTTGACTTTTATTGATTATTTTCTTTATTTATTTTGTATTTACCAATTATTATTTCGATGTATTCGCCGTATTTTTCTATGTTTTAAAAAATTATGTTAAAGTATAATGTTTATTGGTTTGCTTTAAATGTAAGCAAAATAAGCCATTCCTTATTTATTAAATTGTCATTCAGGGTTTTTTCATTCTTCATTGTTAGCTATAAAATAAAATGTTGTTTGCAGTTCTGTGAACGTAACAATTGGTAGAATGAATTATCTAAATATTTTTGACTGAGTTTGAATAGTGTATTAATATAATTTTAATTATTTAAAAAATATATATATTCTAATTAAGGCAGAATTATTTGCGGCAGAAACCCAGAAAAAGGAAGCTACTGCAAATCTTCATATGCCGGCGTTCCTTGAAAAGGAGGTGAGTTTTAAACACAAATATTTTAAAGCATCATTTTATGTCTACTTGCTACCTATTTTTTTTTTTTAATTTTAGGCGAAGGGTACAGATATTTTAGTTTTGTGGCTTGACTGTGATAAGGAGGGAGAAAATATTTGCTTCGAAGTAATTGACTGCGTTCAGGATGTTATGAATCGTTCGCATAAGAAGGTATTTCAGTTTTTAAGTTCCCATTCTTTGAATGTATAATATATCCTTATTTGACAATATTTTTTTATGTATTTACTTAGGAGATCTACCGAGCTAAATTCAGTGCCATCACAGAGAAGGAATTAGTACACGCAATGGACAATCTTATCTTACCAAATGAACTGGAGGCCCGATCTGTTGACGCCCGTCAGGAATTAGATCTGAGAATTGGTTGTGCATTTACCCGGTTTCAAACTAAGTTTTTTCAAGTAAGCTACCAAATTTTAATATGTTTTATTAATTTTAATTACTTGTATTCTATATGCTCTCATATATTTGTGTGTATATATGAAATAAATATACATAATTTACATATAATCGACGCAATTAAATTCACATTATGTTATGTAATTAGATTTCACTTACCGTTCTATAGATATAGTATTACACTGTAGATCCCGTTTTACTGTAATGGTCAATAGTTACATGTGAGAATTATTTTATAACAATGTTTAGGCTATATATTTGAAAAGGTGATTATGGACATATTTTGGCTTTATGAGTTTTGTGTTTTTACTTGCTAATATATTTCTTAATTCTGTCAAACTGAAATATCATCTTCAGGGTAAATATGGCAATCTAGACAGTAAGCTAATTTCCTACGGGCCTTGCCAGACACCAACATTGAGTTTCTGCGTCGATAGACACGATCGTATTAAGTCTTTCACACCGGAAACCTTTTGGAGGTTGAAGGTTTTGGTAAGTTTTGTTAATCTTGTTCTATAGAATATTATGTATATATAGATAGTTGTATATAGGAGTAAAATATTACCTTTTTTATAAATCTAGTTATTGTTTCTTAATATTATATCTCGCTTTATTTACTCTTATCTTCTTATGTTATGTTATGGTGTCGAACATGTTTATCAATAGATGTATATACAAATCAACTTTAAAAACGCCAAATTACCATAGTAGACCGAACATATTTCTAGAAAATTTCTTTTTGAAATTTGACCATTAAGAATTTTATTACCGACTTGATTTGAACTTTTACTAATGTTCCTATTTATGTGATAGATTTCATACAATTTTTCGGGAAGACTTGATTCGTTATAACAATCCTTAAAGAAAGTTAAAACCAAAACAAATTGCTTATTTTGATAGAATAATAATATAACCAAATATACGGTAATTTTCAATGTTTTGTTGTTGTAAAATTAAAATATTTGTCGAATATAATATTTAAATCTCGTAATGCATTATAAAGTTTACTTTACTATGTAACTAAAAAATAATTATTACTTAACATTTCAACGATGGAAATATTACCGGTGAAATAAACATTTATGTATAAATGTAAATATTATATAGTATTCATTAATTATTAATGATGTGTAATAATTTCTTCAAAACATTGGAATGCTGGAAATTATAAAGAATTGTTTAGTGCGTGTGTTCTTAGTCATTCCTGACCAGTGTACCCAAAATCCTTTACGCTTTCTAAATGTTATCACATTTCTACATGTAAATAATTCATCATTTTTAAATAGCCTCTAACAAACATCAATAGTTTGCTTTAGTTTCCATTGACAATAGTGATTACTTCGTGTCTCAATTATCTGTTGTACATTTTATTGACCCTTATGTTTTAGATTTCAATCGGTGACTCCAAGAACATTCCTCTAGACTGGGAGCGAGTTCGTCTCTTCGATCGAGAAGTTGCCCAACTATTTCTACTCTCCGTGAAAGACTCTAAGCAGGCCACGTAAGCGCTTCATGACCTACTAAAAAACTGAATTATATACGCTATTATATATATATGTAGGTATAACTGTTTCTGTATTTCTGTTATACTAATTGAACTTTATAGATCGAATTTATAAAATCTATTTTGTAGTCAACTAAAGAATTATCTTTCAGATCATTACTCTCAAAATTTCCACAATTTTAGAATTGAAAATTTGTTTTGTCTTTATTTTAATACCGTTTTTTAGCGCAATGGGTATTTAGGTTTTGTATATTGACTATAACCATGTCATTTGTTTAATCACCTTAAAATCTCTCAAAGCAAGAGAAACTGTTATGTAACAATTTATGGTAGAAAATTCCGAGATTTTGCTTATAATGTCACATAAGCGTATTAATTCACAAGTATAGGTAATGATTTCTGAAAAAATAGCATATCGTAAAGATTTTCACCTACCCATTATCTAAATTGGAGCGATACTTGTATTATTCGGTTGATGAATATGCGTGTACTTCTGGTGTGCTCCTTTGTTAATTCCCTGTATATTTAAAACTCTATTATTGGACCAATTAAATCCGCTATTTATTTCATTTAATGGGCAGCTGCCATTTCGAATGAAGATTTTCTGAAGAATTTCCCATCCTATCTAAGTTAGAGTAAATTCAAGTTGAACACGAGTATAATCGGGAACTATATTAGACAAGTTTACAGGGGAAAAAGTAGATTCAGTAACATAAAGAAAATATTTTCTAAATTTAATAATGACTTTATTAACAATGCGTTGTAAAATTAATATAATTATATTTTATAATAAAATTTGTTTATAATTTATCTACCAGAAATATTATTACCACACAAATTCTGTCTCTAAAAGTAAATGTGATGTGAAATTGCAGCGTATATAAAAATAGTTATGGTGCATTTAATTTAATTTGTTGATGTTGTATTCATGGCCAGCTTGTTATATCATATACATGTGTGTTAGACTATTTTATACGTTTTCAGTCCTTAGATCTCTGGGTGATCAATTTTAATTTGTATCTACCTTTTGTTTTTATCCCCCTTTAATTCCTCTTCACAGAATTACAAACGTACAGGCCAAAGAGAAAACCAAAGCCCGGCCACAAGCCCTTAACACCGTCGAGCTGATGCGGATTGCCAGCTCAGCTCTGGGCATAGGTCCCCAGGCTGCTATGGCAACAGCTGAGCGTCTCTACACTCAGGGTTACATCAGTTATCCGCGTACAGAGACCACGCACTATCCCGAAAGTTTCAATCTGAAAGAGGCCGTCAAGATACAGGTGCCTTCACTTTTATTGATCTTTTTTAATTCTTTAAAATTGTATGAGTTTCCTGATTTTTTCTCTATTGACGTATGAATTTTAACATTTAATTTGTTAAAGCTGCATAACAAATGCAATTATTAATTTATATATTACTTTTTTTCTTTTACTTTACCTTACTTTGATTATTTAAATTGCAATAAAGTTTGCTGTAGACGTAGTACAATACTAATATTGTTCTTGTTATTTATAATTTCCGTTGATTTACAGTAATTGTTGATGTTTCAACCTGTATGATTTTTATCTCTAAAGACGTTTACAAAATTTATAAAGATTTAATCTCCATCTGTATTATTCTGCTATTTCAGGTAGTTAATAAATTACTAGCTTATAATTTCACATAATCTTGAGAATATTCTAGATATCTTGTTAATTCCAATAATTTATTAATAATGTTTGCCTACTGTAGTTTTATTTTGTTTCAAGACATTAATTTGTTGTTAAAAGTTTCCTTTTACACATTATAGGCATGAATTTACTAATAGGCATTTATTATTAATTTCTTATAACAAAGTAATCTAGTATATTAATTCATAATATCCTTCAAATTACTAAATTAATCCATATTTTAGTTTATAAAATCAATATTGACTTTTACTCCCTTCATCGGAAGCCTAAAATTTTCATCTTTTGTATCGTGTATCACATACTTTTTTCAAACACTGCTATTTTGTGCTAAATATTCTCTATGTACAATTATAATTTTTGATTCAACGATTTTTAATAAACAATTTTTAAAATTAATCCAGTGCCATATAATTTAATTCTATACCTTGCGTTAAACCTTGTAATACAAATTTAATGTGAACAATGTATACTTTGATATATTTTTGCAGAAAGAACAACGTTTTGAATATATGTATTTAATATATTTTCATTTATTAAAAATAAGTCTATAGCTAGTTGCTTTTCTTTTTATATTATAACACTTGTTAATCACTAATTAGTAAGATATGTAAGTAGATCTTTTCCGTTTATGTCTCCTTGCTCAAATGTTTTACCTCCACACAGTCGAGTCATCCTAACTGGGGTGATGTGGTTCGTGATATGCTGCGCGAGGGCATCAATAAGCCCAAGAAGGGTCACGACGCGGGAGACCATCCGCCCATCACTCCCATGCGGATGGCAACGTCTGGAGAGCTGTCTCATGATGCCTGGCGCATCTATGAGTATATCACTATCCACTTCCTCAGTACTGTAAGTGTGGGTTGGAGCTGTAGTGTGTTATAGTGACCATAGAGTTATATGGATTTGTATAGTATGTGTTTCCACACCTGTAAAGAAATAATGAAGTTAATTATGTTTTTTGTCGTTTAAAAACAGAATAATTATTCAAATTCCAAATTAAACTCGCAAAGTTATATGGTATTTTCCACAATTGGATATACTGGTTATTCTGGTGCATACTGTTTCGTTTCTATATAATATATACTATGTTTATAACTCTAATCTGGTGGTTAACTCTTAACTCTGCTATCATATTTTGTTGTTTTATCTTTTCATCAAATATATTATATAAATGATTTATTGTACTACTTATATGTATGTTTAAGTAATACATCTTTATGTTATATAATATTTTTGAAATGTATATAATTTATTTTTTCGTCTGAAAAAACACGATATAAGGAAGCTGTTAGCACGTAACACGTATATTTTTTATTAGGAAACTTTTTCTGAGTACAGCATTATATTTATATAAATATGATTAAACTGTTTGTAACTATTTTGATTTACATATATAAATGAAATCTGCACTTTTCTTTTTGAACAACTCTTAGATACAGTAATGATCTATTTTTTGTTTGATAATTACTTATTATGTTTATTATAACGAAATAAATAACCGATAGTAAGATTCGGTAACATTAATTGCGATAATGAGTGGTATTTTTATACTTCATAGACATTAAACATACAGGAAGCTTTAATTAGTTATCTTACTATGGTATGGTGTGATGGTGTGATTTTTTCTTCTTACAGTTGATGGGCGACTGCATCTACGAACAGACAACAGTGTCCCTATCGGTCGGAGAGACTGAGAAGTTCTCATTTGTTGGCCGGCGGGTCATAGATCCAGGCTACACGCGACTCATGCAGCGTCAGGATGTGGACGATGTTCCTGTACCTGAAGGTCTTTCCAAGGGACAGAAGTGTCCCATTGAAGAGGTTAGTTGTGCCATCGGTATTGTAACAGTGTATGACTATAGCCGATCAAATAATCATATATTTTTGTTTGAAGGTAATATATTGATATTTTATTTCCACATTTTCATTTTTTCATTTTTTTTTTCGTTTCTCTGAAGCAATTTAATACTCACTATATAAAAATAGTTTATAAACTTTAGTCATTCCCTATTAAATCTTTCTCTCAAATAAATATCTCCATAAATATAATATTTGGCTCTATAAAAGTTTGAACACACTTTCTTTAGTTAGTTATTAGTTTTTTAGGCCAACTAATTTAAAATCTTCATTAATTTGTATCTTTTCAGTAAAATAGGAATATTGTGTGATATACTATTATCTTATGTATATAAGTAGTATATTTGATATATTAGTATTTTTATAATATGAAATTTAATCATTCATTTCAACAAAGTTTATTATTATTGTTCATTTTTAATAAACATTTCACATATGATTTTCATGTACATATTTTAAATTATTTGTGATATACAAATACATAACAAGTATTAAATATATTTTGAGCAAATTAATCCTAAAAACTATATTTTTTATGAATATTGATTTGTTGTTTTCATTATTTTTTCCTTTCCGCCAACTCGTGTTACAGGCCCGCCTGGACGAAGGTCAGACGAGTCCCCCCGACTACCTTTCTGAATCAGAGTTGATCACCCTCATGGAGAAACACGGTATTGGAACAGACGCCAGTATCGCCGTCCACATTAACAACATCTGCGAGAGAAATTATGTTCAGGTTCGTTAAAATAAGTAGTTGACTTTTTTTTCGATAGCTGAAAACAAAACCTTAGTGGAACTGCCAAACAATCATAATATATTAATAAAGTTTACAAAATATATTGTTTTTTTAGTACTAAAACAATGAGCTTTTTGTCTATATTACAGCAATCTAGACTTTACGCAGCTACTAGTAATTTGTTTGCAGTGTGTATAACATTTGTTCAGTGTTTAATAGTTATTAAGAGAGATCAGTTAGCGGCAATAAAATGACTTCAAAGGAATTATTCAATTTAATACATTATTCAATAGTATGACGTCGTGAGATTAGTTAATCAATAATAATAACATCACAACTAGCAATGTACATTATAGTGCAATGATGTATACTTGAAGTTTGAGTAAAATAAGTTCTTAACGTGTACTTGAATTTTCTCATTGTGCATTTTTTTATGTTTATAAAATTACTGTAAAATGGTTTTGCTTAGTCATATTTATAGGTATTAAGATAATTATCATGAGTTACTAATATTTTTGCATGAATTTTTGTAAATTTGTTATGTTAACGATGTTACCATCTTTCTCTTTGATTTGAATCATTCAGCAATTACTGTGTGATTAAATTTCGATTAATTATGAAAAACACACGTTGCTATATTAAATTATAAATAATAGCCAGGAGTACCTACAGACTTATATTACTATTAATCAACTGATTTACATATAAATAAATGAATTAATTAAAAAGTAGACGGATTTTGGTAACCTGAATATCACAACAAAGTCGTAACGATGGACATTCTTCATACAATGCGAACCTTTGACAGAAACATGATTTTAACTATTTTTATAGAAAAGTTATTACAGCCATAACTCAGATGTTCCACCTTTATCTCCCTTATTTTGTAAATTTATATGCATGTGAAATATACCACTGATGTTTGTGTGTTATTTGTCAGTGTTAACAAAGTTAGTATTCAAATAATATTGATCAGACGGCTGCCTACATGGCAGTTATTGCAAACAAGAGAAATACCATTAAAAGTGGATTTCTAGTTATTACTAAAGAAAGTTGCATAGGTTGTATAAATTTGTCAAGTATAAAGATATTTAATAACTCGAGCATTTTTATTACATAATACATAACAAATGCACTTTTTATGGGCATTTATAAAGTGAAATATAAGTATAACACTTATCAAAAATTAAATGATAAGGTTATACCTTACTAGTTGTAATTTATTCTGTGACGCAGTGCACTGGAACATTGGTTCTGTAACTCGTGTGAGCCCAGTTTGTCACTCAATATGAAGTGTAAGGGTTGTAAAGAGATGAAAACAAGGGCTTAGCGAAGGTTTGCGTGAAAAATTTGTTTGTTTACTTAGTTAGTTGGCTTAATATATTATACCTGGATTATAAATCATTCTATAATATACAAATCTATGTTAACTTCATTGCTGGGTTAGCAGAAACCATTTTCATAAAATATTAACCAAAATCCAGCTGTAGTCTTGTATCATTGCGCCACGTTTATGTGTTATACATATCATATGTATATAACACATATTGTCTTAGAAAGAGTGCATGAACTTATTATGATAGGCCATGTGTTACATGCTTAATTTAAATATACTTCGATATATTTACTTTTTCGACATAATATGACTAAACATATTATAGTGTGATTATTTATTGTTATTATCACGATTACTCTGACTTTTAATATACAACGGAAATAATTATCTTTATAAGAATGTAGTTTATTTCCATTCCTTCAGATAATCGGTGGTAGACGGCTGGAGCCCACCTCTCTGGGGATAGTTCTAGTCCATGGCTACCAGAAAATCGATCCTGAACTCGTTCTGCCCCATATGCGTTCTGCCGTTGAGGAGCAGTTGAATCTGATCGCGCGCGGATCTGCCGACTATCGGGCCGTTCTCAAACACGCCATCGACATCTTCTACGCCAAGTTTAAGTACTTCGTGGAGCACGTGACAGGGATGGACGAGCTCTTTGAGGTCAACTTCTCATCGCTGGCTGACTCTGGCAAACCGCTCTCAAGGTGAAATGGATTTTATTATTTAAGCGTCATGTCAATTGATTTATACTTTATTTTTTCGTTTTTGTGTGATATATTCGTAATTTAGACTGATATCTAAAAATATTTTTATAAAGTAATATTTATGACAATACTATTAAAGTTGGTATAAAAGTAGTATAACTTTATTTGTTGTATAATTGTTTTTCTTGACTATAATTTTGCCTTCTTGTTTGAAATGTTCTTAATTTATTGTATTTTATTTTCTACTCTTGTTTTTTCATTGTGTTGTTATTTGATTGTTTTTTGATCTCTATGATAGCCAGCTTTTAATTAACAGTTCAGTTTTTTTACATTTTATGATATTGTTATTTAAAGTATTAATAAGTAATTAATATTAAAAATAATGTTCCTATTTAAAAGATACTAATCAGTTATTGGTCTGTGTTATAATCAGAATAACTGACGTCTGCTTTACGAATAAATTTAATTCAATCGCTTTTAACTGTAGGTGTCAAATAGTGTTTAAATATGTTGGATATTAAATTATTTTATGTATATTTAGTGTGACTTTCTAAAATTATCTCTTATTATTCAGCGATGTATAATGCTTTCATTTTGTTTTGATTTATTATTCTGCAAATTTAACAAACACCATCAAACATAAAATATGCCTTTGACCCGAATAACTGATTTAGAGATTAAAAGGAGATAAGGCACTTTCCTGGTGTTTAGCAATTTCCGTCCACTTTCCACTTACTCTGTCCTGTTCTATCCATGTTTTCGTTGTCGTCCAGGAATCTTCGTCATTGATGAGATAACACCACTCCTACATACTTCGATAGAGAAAATTTACGGAAGTAACTTTGCGAGATCATACATGGGTTTTGTTTCCTTCCAATAGACCCCAAAGGCCCCTCTGTGCAAGTTCCTTTGAAGCTCCTATGACTATGCAACTGACTGATGTAAAAATGTTGTACATCATAATACGAAATAGATATAGGTAGTAACATAGTATACTGCAATGGAAGAGAGATGTTAAAACGAGAAGCTAAATATCTTTCCTGGCATCCGGAGGGACACTGTTTTAGTCTGAGTGGTTCTTCAAAAACGAATGAGTTTACTTTGAAATCCCCAACACATTCGGGCATTGCTCTATATACCCAGCCCCCGAAATAATTGGATAATTTTCTCTGAATTAAAAAACATTCAAGAGTTGAGGTACATAATTCCTCTATAAACTCTCTCGCAATCATTTCTGTTATAATACAGCATAGTACATGATGTCCATGTATTTAACGAGTATCTCATTTTTTCGCGTCTCTACCTGTGAATTTATGCCTGTTTTGGTTGCATGTCTTAATTGAAAAGGGAATTTGTCGAGGTTGAAACAAATAGTGACGGAAGAAACAAAAACGAGCGAATAAAAGTATGGATATTTTTGTGTTATTGTACACTATAATTATAACTAGTAGTTTTTCTTGTTGCTGTTAATTTTGGGAGCTATAACGAGCTAAGACAAAAGAATTTACAACAGTATCAATAAAAGAACAATTCCTGAGGTCTCCTTAACTTTCAATGTCTGTCACTTATCTACCTGCACGATAGTGTTAAAAAGTTTAATTGTTTCATTGTTTAGATTGCCTATTCTATTTAGAATGTATATTCTTTTAATCAACTTAACTATATGCCCAGGCTGCGCTGTACACTTCAACATAATTTTTTCTGATTACAGCCTATATTTTTTTAATTAGTTAATATTTGTCATTTTAAGAGTAAACTAAAACATGTTACTAAACTTTTACAATATGCTAAACAAATATTGATTTTTGGGCTATAATTTATTAATTGTTACATAATTATCACATTACGTCATCATTTAAGTTTCAATTATCTTACAATTATAGTACATATTATTACAATTATTTTATTAATTGTAACATAATTATCACATTACATCATTTTAGTTTAAATTATCATCAATTGGAGTACATTAATCATATTTCCTTAATTAGTTATGGTTATGTTTCAAATACCCGCATTTCTATACACATAAATATACTTTTTTTTACTCCTGACAATATTGTTGTTAGGTATATGAAGAAACAAGCTGTGTGAGTGATTTTTAGAAAATGATTCCAATAAGTTTAAATTTTTACGGAGTCTGAACCGGGGTCATATTTCTGTTCGATTTCACTCATCGAATTGCATTGCGGCCATTCTTCCATTAGTGGATGGAATTTACCTTTTCCATCGGTAGTGGCAGTGTATAGTTGCATAGAATATAGTTAATAGCCAGAGGGTTACAAGGTTGACGGAGGTATACGTAAGTAGTTCAGCAAATATGCTTCTAGCAAATGGACCAAGACCAGTTAATTTCCGGTAAAATAGTTACTTACGTTGTGCTTCTTGTGCTCTTCTCAGTTTGTGAATCTTGGAGCTGTAGTCTAAAGAGGTAGTTTTCTGACTTTTCGATAACTAAACAAAATAAAATGAATAAAAGAATGCAGACTGGTCAATTGCACTACCCAGACGTCTAATTAGGAAAATGGAATGAAAACCTCCTCTTTTCATTGTGATCAAACGATTTTTTTGTTGGGGTTGTATTTTTAGTTTTTTGTATTTGACTGCAATGCTAGTGGAAGTATCTTTCGCTCTTATATTTCTTGAAAACGTATAACTTTTTTATAATAATAATAATTTTGAAAATCCAATAAATTATTTGCTTTGGATACATTTAGTTGTTCTACAATGTTGTTACGTTAATTTTGGTTTTTAAATGTTTTCAATCAATTTGTAATTAATAACTTGTCATTTCACTCTCTTTTTATTTTTGCATGCAGTTTTTTTGCAGCTTTTATTCTGGTGATATACTGAAGCTTCAACTAATTCAGAATAATATGATAAAAATGAATAAAATGTTGTCCCACAGTTGATGTTAAATATACTGTTACTCTCTGTAATTGAATGTTACGTTTGTGTATGTTGATTGATTGATTTTTGAATTGAATATTCCTTGAAATCCGGCGACAAGTGTTTCGATGAATTTTGTAATGTCGATTAATGTTATGAGATTATTTTAAGTAATATAAATTCGAAAGATAATAAATTATGAAGTAGGTACTTTGTATGCCTATCATTTGTATTGAGTATGAACGATGGAGCGACATTGGGCATTTGAAATTACCAAATTAATTGATACAGCAACTGAAATACAGTATGCTTGCTAATGTTGTAGTTATTTAAAATAAGTCTCTGGCATTTAGCTGAAGTGAGCATTTTATTTTATGATTAATTTGTATAGTCAAAAGGATGCAATTGGTAACAATTCAATTACTGACTGTTAGCAGAATAGCTGATTATTCAACGACGAATATATTACGTATTGCCTCATTACTTTTTTCAATAATAAGTTCGTGGCGACGATTTTTCATGTTGCACCGTTTTTACGTTTCCTCAATAAATTAATGCTAATTCTGTAGCTATGTATTCATTTGCATTCGTCATTGACAAGTATAGAAGCTTCAGATATAATCGGATGCCATGGTACTATCTACATATAATACATAATATTAATAATGTCAAATTGTGCATAGACTAGTTGCTATGCGCAACTATGAGCCAGTAGCAGTATATACGGCTCCTGAAGTTGTACAATTTATATAATAATTATAAATTATGCACAATTATACTCCGACTTTCTTGCGGTCCTGTTACATCTAGTATAGTAGTATTATTATGCATAATATTCCCAAATCATGGTAAGGCATATAAAAAAGGTGTGGAATCTAATACATAATAATGTGTAATACAAGGCCAAGACTAACTGGAGCGGAATTAAGAGGTTAAAAGAAGTTGTGCTCTTCTGCCTTAGCGGATTACATTAGCACCTCAAAGTAATTTGTAGCATTAAATTATGCCGAGATCTTTCTTCCAGCCTTCCTGCTGCTAAGAGGATCTTATACAATCATTATTTTTCCTACTTATTATCTGTTCTCGGTCGGTCTTCTCTTTCGCCTCCTCTAAAATTGTGCTGTTGTGTTCGGGACAGGCAGGGTAACTCCAAGTACTCGCGTCGTGGGTGCGTTTCTTACCCCGCATAACTTAAAGAGGTGTTGTTGGGGCGGGTATTGAATCACCGGAAGACCCGTCTGTCTTTAGAGCCTGTTTGGTTGTTTCTTTATCTGCGCTGGATGGATTTCTTTCTCTTTCTGTGATAATATCACATTCTTTCTGTTATAGGCTCTGTGTTTACTGCGAAGATGGCACATAGGCCAGGAAGTCACAGATGTCGAGGGATAATTTACTGAATACGTGTTACCTACCTCATTTTGTTACTTCTCGTGTTGGGATTACGCGTAGTATTTATAATTGTGAATAGTATTACTTTATTATGAATATGGGTATCTAGTTATACGAGGGAATAAACACAGTCATTCTTTTTCTATGCTTTGATTTTTTTCTCAAGTTTCCCAATGTAGCATGCAACTACTGTGCTAATCTTTTGTATTATTTAATTAAATCGCCGCCGGAGAGGGTAAAAACAGCTCAGGGTTATAGTGTGATGGTTATGTTATTACTTACTACTGTTACTATAATTTTTCTTATTATTCGTGACACTGTTTACTTGCCAATCATTCAGTGTATAATATTATATCAAAGAAAATGGTCTCTCTAATTATCGTGAACTTGGTGCCATGATTTCTATTGCTTCGTTACCAAATGACAAAAGTTGTTCAATTCGTGTCGTGGTATCGTTTATACGAGTCAGGTTACAAAAGAATAAAAAAACCTACTTTTAATTATTACTAAGTATACTGTATTATATTCGATTTCTTTATTAGGTTTTTAGTCAAAATATTTTTATTTATAGTATTTTTGTATTATATTTGGGTAGGAAATATTATAATTATAACGTTTTTCGTTACATACCACAGAAAGTATTTTATAATTTTCAAATTTTATGTTTTCAAATTTAGGCATTATTTGAAGATTTTTTCTTTTAAATTTAGGTATATGATATATTGAAAAAATTCCATACATATTGGGGCGCATTTATATAATTAATTTTGATTTTTTAAACTTTATTATATATTAAAATACGTCCTAGACAGAGTGGTATAAGGAGCATAGTAAACTGACTATTTAACTGGTTTTCGGTCTGTCTCTATACCTAATATACTTGTAATATAAGTGGCGGTTAATTTCTGCTCCACTAGAAGAGATTACTGCAAGATTGAAGGTGGAGGCGGACTTAGTTTAGAAGAAGCACCACTTTAGTTCGTCCGTCCGTGTCGATAGTCCAAAGTCCGGATACATAACTTAGGTTAGTTAGCTTGCCTCCACTCTAGAAGGTATGGGTATCATCGTGCTGCTCTTTGGAGGATTCATAGAGTATAAAGTATTGTGGAAGACAGGAACGCACGGCGGACGGAAAGTCTTGTAGAAGAAAGTCCGTCCCCTTTTCTTCTCCTCTCCCCGCTCGCTGTCTTTTATACCAGCTGATGATCTGACGCGATGTCTTGAAAGTCATAGTTAGGTGACGTACACGCTAACTTAATTCCCCAATCTTTCCTCAAAGCGCTGTTGACATGACCCGACCCACTATTGAAGGTGGAGTGTTTTGTCGTTGTCGAAGAATTGAGTTTGGATCCATCTGGTAGGTGCAAGAGTCGAAGAGTATAGCTTATGAGGTTCGAGACGGTCTTCCTTGTTTTATATTGAGTGGTGGGTGGGTGGGTGGGATCATAATATATTGATGACAAATCAAGCATGAAAATTGGGAACTAAGAAGACTCGTTTTTATTTTGAGCTTCGCCTGCCCTAAATATGCGCTGAATTATATCTGGTGCTTTAATCTTTTTGCTAACTGCTTCAGGTATATTTGTTCCTTCTATATAGCAGATAATATTATATTATATAGGGTCTAAGTTTATATTTTACTATTTTCTGCCAGTTTAGTTTCAAGTACTACATTCTTCTCTACAATACTTGGTTATATGTTACTGCTATTTTTGTATTACTAATTTTAAAGCCAAGAAAATGTGTTTCCGTGTGTATAATTTTACCCTTTTTATAATATGACTTTTTATGTAATATACAGTAAGAATAAATACGAAATATTTGCAGTAATTTTTTAACAAATCTAAATTATTATAGTGTATACAATTTAATTAGATTTGCTTTGCTTTGCTTTCAACCTTTATATATAAAGTTTTGTATAATCTATTCCATGAATAATGTATGTATGTATCTATCTTTATTACTCCCAAATAAATTAGATGCGGCAAGTGTCTCCGTTACATGAAGCTAGTGTCTGCGAAACCTCAGCGTCTTCACTGCACCATGTGCAACGAGACCTACGCTCTCCCCCAGAACGGGACAATTCGACTCTACAAGGAGATCAAATGCCCGTTGGACGAGTTCGAACTGGTCCTTTGGACACAGGGTGGAAAGGGGAAGGTTCGTACGTTCCTTCGTTATAATATTATATTTTTAAAGGCGATTGGTTTGAGTTTTAACAACGTATAGTTCAATATCAGAATATTTGTATTTGTAATGCACGAGTATGCCTCTCTTCGGCCTATTCTGTGGCCCACGCACTTTATACTGTTACAAAATACAACAACACTGTATCACCAAAGTATGGTAAATATAGCTTTAAAGTCACCTTTTCTAATTTTTGGAATAATATGCTAAACGATTTTTATGTGATTTCTTAGTTTTTATAAGCTTTAACGTGTGGATGCAATTGAAACATTTGTTAGTTTCAATTGGGTCATTGGGGACTTGAAAGTTGCCCTTGATTATTTAAATTTTGACTTTCTAAGTCTTACATTTCACCGAAATGAGCTCAACTTTTGGTGTGTGTTTTTATAACAATATATGCATAGTAAATATTTACTCCAGAACGAACTTCTTTGACTTTGTGTTTCCTTTGATTTTTGCTAATATTATAATGCAATAGGCAGGTAATGTGTTAAGATCACGAACGAAAAGTTATTTGTAGTTAAGTAGTTATAATAATTATATCATGAAACAACAAAGCGTTTATTGTGATATCCCTTCCATCCAAACACGCATCTAGACAGTTATATATATACGTGCAAGATGATAAATATTGTTATATTATATTATATGACATATTATTATCTTATAGTTGCGTTTTTTGGCCTGTCATCTAGATGCGTAGAATCACTACTCAATACACAACACTTTTAATACAGCACGCGACGCCATTTTGCAGGGTTTATGTAGTTTGAACATAGATATCTTCCTTCATTGCATAATACTGTAACTTGAAGACTGGAACAGGTTAAGAAGAAGTCAAGAATAATAATACGATGAAACTATACCGGGCTATCTTCGAAGTTGGCATCCCCGGAGTACTGGCGCCCGTCACTGTCTTCACGCGATCTGAGAACTTGTGCTCTCGACTTGCAGTAACTTATTCTTATGTGCAACAGGAGACAGGCCTTCCTGTTTCTCCTCCTTCAGTCTTTGAGTGTTGTGTTGCTGGAGGAGCCCCAAGAATACAGTGATTAGAACAGAACAAAGTTTTAGGAGATCAACTCACCAGTTGAGATGTGAGTTGATATTTACTACCGAGAGAGGTGCACTGGACAATATTACATTATTGTTCCACTGATATAGAACTCTTTCCGATTTAGTAATAATCTTTCATAAGAAGAGGCAACTATCGTTTTGACTTTTTATTCCCTTCCTTTTTGTAATCCCAGGATGGTTTGGTGAAACAGCCTCATAAGATAAAAGTTTTGGTTAATTATGTTGTGATATTAGGAAAATGTTATTACGTTAAATTGTTGGTCATATGCCAATGTATAAATAAAATGTGAAAAGGGATTAATTTATATTTCAAAACTTTTTAGGAAACGGTAAAACGCTGTTCAGTGTGCTTTTAAAGTATCATTTAGAATTCTTTTGTCCGCCACTTTACTTATACACTTACTATATTATTATCTTTCTGAAAGCGAAAAGGTATTATAATCTTATTTTTTTAACATTTCACGAAACACCTGTTCTTTTTTCTTTTTCATCACATTGAGTCGATGGAGTATCTTGAATAATATTATAGGCGTGGGTATAATTACCTTGCTTATTTGTCATGTTTTATGTATTCTCAATGTGCATAGTTCTTGAATGCTTGCTTTTCCAAAGTTTCATGTCATTTGATATTATGCATATAGATGCGAGTATATTTATATGTTGGTAGGTACGAATTTCTCGAATAATGCGATGTACAGAAATAAAGGGTTGCGTGATAACAGATAATATAAATAGCGGACATCCCTCCAAAAATCATGCATTGTCACCAGTTATGTTGATCTTTTCCCACCTTTCTTTATACCAAAGAAGACACGGCATATTGATTTAAAGTTGCCCATTCCTTCTTTCTCTACAACAGACTTGCGTCCTAACCTTCCTGGTTTGCTGTACAGTACAATGCGGATAATAACTCTCTTTTCATAGAAAAATGTTATCACGCTCTCTCCAAATATTCATTCTGTCAAACATGTTGGGGATAAAATGAAATCATTAGCATCCTTTTCAATGTGCTGGGTGTAACATGACTTATCTAATAATGCTGTTTGCGACACCAGCAGATGCATTTTGGGGGTATATTCTCCTTTTGGTAAGAAGTAAAGAACTGTTGATGTGCCCGGTGGATTTTTTGTACATAATGTTATATCAAACAATAATAATGAAGTATTTTACCAATGTCTGCGCACTGTCGATAGAATTTAAAAGCGAGTGACCGCAGGCAAATTCTTGAATCGATGTCATTTTTAGATAGCGCCAAGGAAATAACTATATAGAAACTATATTATTATATACCAAGAAAAAAACTGTTATTTTTCTAATAAATAATGAATTTTCTTCAATAATTTGTCTTAAAATTGGTCCAAAATTTCCCTTATTTTTGTTTTACTTCGTCAACTATTTTATAGATTCCACTCTATATATTTTAACTTGTGCATGCTGTAAAAAAGTTGGTTATTTTTCTTCCTTTTATTAAGACTCAATATTTTTCTTGTTTATGGAGATTATTTTTTGTCTCTAAAATTCTGGTTATGCTAACCCTGCTTAACTTAGTCGTGCACTGCATATTTGGTAGCGTGCCTTATACATATATATATGTATATTACTTTTATTACAACAAGGCGGTATACATAATGATAATATAAATTCACGCGACCTGTTGATGTGTAATCTGTCATTTGCTGCGATTCTAATTAGAAGATGGAATCGGACAGTTAACCGGATGTTCAGGCCCGGTAGCTTTCTCGTTTTCTTCTTCTTCTTAATGTTGTTTTCATTCTCTCTAACTGACCACCGACTGAGCGGTGTATCTCTATCGCTTTTTACGTCCGTGGTTGTTCCGATGATCGAAACAAGTGAAAACTGAAATTGATTTGGGAGATGAAAAATGGGTTTTTTTCTTCCGTTTTGCCGGGCTTCCCTCACACCCAAACCTCCGATGTAGCATCTCTTAGAACCGTTGTTGGAGTTTTATTCTGTGGCATATTCTTAGATAAATATAATATGTATATATATATATAGGTATATAACTATAATGTCTAATGGTTTATGGTCGAAAAAAGTTATTATTTCTAACATTATTTGTATTTTTTTTAATACTAGGATTTTTTCTCATTTTGTCCCTGTGCTTTCTTTTTCTATAGACAATATCTGAAAGAATGTGATTATTATTTTATGAAAATTGTACCCTTAAAAGTAATTTTTCAATTTTAATTTAAATAATGAATTTCAATTTTATTTTATACTGAATGTGTTGCCTTTACAAGGAAACTAATTTAAGCAAATTTAATTATATTTATATATATATTTGATTTTGCGTTAGACTTTTGGAATTCAAAGATAGCATTTACAAACTAATTTTAAATATTTTTCGGTATATATTAATTATAATATTAAAAGAAAATGTTTAGTCTAAAAATGTATGTTTGTTGAAAATATTAACAAAATGTCTTCTTATATCTTTTATATAGTATTATATTTTTAAGAAAATTCGTTTGGTTATTTAATTATAAATTTGAATCATATTGTGCATTAATTCTGACTAGTGGACTTATTGAATTATTACAAACTATACGTAAGTTGGATATTTTTTATTTTAAACTTGTACAAAGGCATATAATACAAGTACATATTTGGGGTAGAGTTGAATCTATAGTAAAATGCTATAGGGAAACTTACTGAATTAAAATTGAAATGTTAGTAGAAGGTTTGTAGGTGTTTAGCCTTTATTAAGTTAAGATAAGAGGCGTTTTTTAAGTACGATCTTTTTATCCTGGCAAACGAAGACCTATAAAGAGTTTGCCATAAACTTGTTAAGGCAAAATAATTAAGAAAATAGTCAATGAAAACATAAAAATAACACGCATAAGATGTTTAGTCATTTTATAAACTCTGTTTAAATATTCCATTATAAGACTATATTATTGTATGTTTACTTGGCCACTCCTGTGCAGAGCTTCCCGCTGTGTCCCTACTGCTTCACCCACCCTCCCTTCGAGGACATGAAGAAGGGCATGGGCTGCAACGAGTGCTCCCACCCGAGCTGTAGTCAGGCCTTCTCGGCCAAGGGCGTGGACGCCTGCATCGAGTGTCAAGTGGGGATCCTCGTACTCGACGATAGTACACCGCCCAAGTACCGACTCAACTGTAACAAGTGAGTGGTGGCTCAACTTCGTTCTCTATGTCAAAGAAAAGGCTTACTAAACCTCATCTAAAACAGTCGATACAATAGCTGTTGCGTCGCTCTGTTGATACCACGTCCTGCTAATGGTGTTGGCAACTATTCAGTTGGCACTAGAATTGTATGTGTTAAACATAATTGGAGATGTATTAATGTAAAAGTACAGCTATTTATTACAATTTTTCCTCGATTCTGTTTAGTGGCTGTACTTTTGTCGAGATAGTCACGTTTGTCACTGAGAAAATATTAGTTCCAGTATGTTATTTATATTGCTTAATAATAAGAAATCGTCGAAATTACTATTACAAATGAATTGCTATGTTGTTGGACTTATACAATAAGCTTTCATCGGGATTTTCAGGATATGATTTCGTTGATCAAACTTTTTAACAAAACTTATATTTATTTAAGTGAAAACCCGTTTACTTATGGTCATAATATTTTTAATGATATGCTTGTTACTTTTTGTTAATTTTCATGAATAATTAAATTTAATTTGTTTCTACAATATTATAAGTATGGTTTTATAAACCATTTCAAACTTATCATTTTTTTACCATTTTCAGCCATTTTGCTTAAAAATTAGGACAAAGTTCACATTTTTATAAAATAGCAATATGGCTATTTCAGAGTATGATATTCTTCAAAAGTATTCACTCAACTAATAAAATGCTTAGTCGAAGCCATTTTGTGGGATTTTTGTTGTCTAACCTTAATATAATATTACGATGATTCGGATATCATTTCGGTATATCTTCAGACTTTTATCAAGTGGAAAATTACAGCTGCTTGTGCCTTTCTTTGTCTATATTATGATATCGAGTGATTCACGCTTCAGGCAGTTGCAAGTATTTAATGCAACTTCTTTTGTCAGTATATATATTATATTATTTCGAAAAAAATCATCCCGCAATATGGTATAAATGTATTTTTGTTTGTCGTTTTATAACATCACAACCAAGCGTATATGAAAATGTAATAACTACATTTTCTTCTCACACACTACCATTCAGTGAGCTAATTCTCTTAATAATATTCTAAATAGTCAGTTGTAGGCATATACATATTGAATACATACGAGTATATAATATGTACAGTGAATAGATGACAAAAGAAATTGTACATCATGGAAGCCATTATATTCCATCCAAACCGTTTGGTCTTACACACTTGTTAGTTAACTGATCCATGTAGCCTGGATAATTCTCTTAACATTTCATTACTATTCTACCATTTACACTCTTCGAGCGATCAGGGATATTATAAGCACGAAAGCGAGAACACTTGATTCAAAATAAAATGGATGTAATCATTCTCTTTTCGTTGCTCTCTTCAGAAATAAGGAATAAGCATTCCCTGGTGTCTGTATATTGCATTGTATAGCCAGGTGCACTTATTATCAAAGCCTCTATACCCAATAATATTTGCCATTCATCTGGAGATTAATACTCATTTTCTGGTTGTAGCCGTTTTGGTATAGAGAAACATGAGTGCAGAAAATATACTGAATTGTATTAATTTTGGGGGATAAAAAACGTTTACTTAAGTGCTCAATATTATGTTCGCATCTTCTCATTTATGGAATGTATCTCATTACGCTCCAGTTATTCTTCCAAAAAGAATCTTCTTGATGATATTAGTCTTGTATATTATGCTGTTATACTTGTACCTTAACTACTTTGTATTATTGTAAATAATTGTTACCCACTCATTTTAATCATAATTGTAACCAGCCCTGTTACAGTTAAAGACTGGATAATGTAAATTAGTAGCTTAATGCTAATCTACATTTATTGATATTTAAATATAAGTTATATTATTGAAACAGGTCTAAAACGAACATTCCATAAAATTGACATTATTTTATAATCTGAATAAATTTAACCGAGTACAACATTCTCTCTAAAAATCGATAAATGTACTTAAGCTTTTTTAATATCCAACCTATTACGACTTATTCTTAATAAGTTTCATATTATTTCTATAATTATGTTTTTAAAATGCGCAAATGTTTCTTTTAAATTTCTCAGTTGTTCAGTATAATTTCTTTATTGTCTCTGTATTCTAAAGAAAAATAATAATAATTTTGAACTTATTCTTTTATTTATGTGGTTCCAAAGTCATTATTCTGTTCTAAAATGTACTTTCAATAAATTTATCACTCAACTCTGATTATTAAAATATCCATTTCATGCTCTGTAGTTGTGTCTTTCTTTTTCTTCTTCCTTCAATCAGATGTGACGTTGTTGTCGCGGTGGCTGAATCAGTTCGACATATGATTATCGCGTCTGGATCCTGCGATAACTGCAACGCCATGAATCTCAGTGTCAAGATTGATCAGGTATACTGGGACTTCTTAATATAGCAGATTAACTAGAATTGGAAAAACTTACAATTATTGAAAAAATAACATTTTAATCTGAGACGTTTCGGTTAGTTACTACTCACCATTATTAATCAAGACGGGGAGACAAAGGGTACATGACTTTAAATATATATCGAAGATAAACTTTTACCAAACCAATTTTTACAACTTCTTTTGTGACTTAAGCATAAAACATAATGGCTTTGGCTTTTTACGTAATATTATTGAAATATTTGAATAATGTCAAAATCACTGTTTCCCAGCTTTAGTTTGTTCGTATACGTTAGTAAGCTATAAAAGTATATTAATACGTAATAATGTGTAACATTTTGCATAGTAATGTAGCAAGATCGGTATATCTTTGTCGCCATACTAAGGTTTACATTTTCCACGTTATGCAATAGAGCAAATTACAGATAAATCGGGATAGCTGTTTATTGTATAATATATTATTTTTAATAGTACGGTCGGGTGTGCCTTTGACTCACTAAACACTACTTCTCACTCCCTTCATTACAGAACAAGGCGGTGGGGGACGGTATCACAGAGTTCACCGGGTGTGTCTTCTGCTCCGAGGTCCTCTGCGCCCTCTTTGAATCCGGTCGTGCGAAGTCGGGACGTCGCGGTAGAGGTGGGGGTGGGGGCGGGGGCCGGAGAGGAGGGGGGAGAGGGAGGGGACGTGGGAGGGGCAGAGGAGGTCGACATTAATCCATTCGTTCCTCGACTGGTGGACTTCATCACTTCCAATACCTGTTAGTCTGCTAACACGCATCTAGTTCTATTTGTAAAGAGACTTAGTGTACTGTTATTGCTAATATATTATGTGAGTGCAATGCCAATGCGATTTAACCATTAACAATTTATTGTTCAGTGCAATTTTAAAGTAAACTCTCTTATGTTCCTATAAATTGTTTTATTTTCCTTTAGGGATATTTTTCATGTCAGCTCACCATCCATAATTTTTTGTTAAACATGTTTTTGCAAAACAAATTATGTAGGATTATTATGGGTTTTATTTGATGTGTCTTTTTGTTAAGGACATCAGTGTCTTAGTGGTGACATAATAAAATTAATTCAATTAAGATTCGTGCTTTGAATCCACAATGGAGATAATTTCGTCTATTTACCATATTAGTTTGGATTATTATTTTACCAATTATTGTTACTGACTTATTATCCTTTTCTGTCAAATGTATACTTTGTGTATAAGTTTGGTCGTCATTATTAGGCACTCTAATAAATATTAGGCTTTATTTATTTGCCATGTAATTTTGAGCAATAATTACTCTTGTCGACAATTTCATTTAAGATGTTAATATATATATATATTTATAGGTACAAATCAAAGTTTCCATCCAGCTTACTTTTTGTTCTCGCCTTCATTTTTACTTATGGTTCTGGGCTTTAATTTCTTTTGAAACATTTGCATGTTATATTTTTTACCATTGGCGGCACGCAATTGAATACTTTTGCGTATAGTACAATACCGAACTTTTTTGCTAAATTCCTCTTGTACCACCATTCTAATATTTAGTGTATTATAATATACTTTTTATGTTTACCAATAAGGTTGGCATTGTAGTACTATACTATGCACAACCCAATGTATAATAATATTATTCCACTCTGTTATTGTAAATGAGATTTGTTAATATAATTTCCTATATTTTAATAAAATGATTTTGTTCGCTACTGACTGCTTGCAATGATATATTCGAACACACAATTTTCACACACGTATTTTTATAATCACACGTACAATTATGTTGATAGAATTGTTTAGAAAGCGAATGTAACAAAAGGCGCATAATTTGTTTTTAAAATTCTGCCATTTTCGATAAAACACCATCTTGCTACCTAAATTACATAAAGCAACATGTTTTATTCTGCTAATACGTCTTCTCCTATTGCTCCTCTTACTTGAATTAATCTGGAGGACTTGAAAACTACCTCTACCAAACAAAGTATTCCCACCAGAATGGCTACACTCGGGAACACAAGCTTCGCCATCCTAGTCTTTTCTCTCTCCCCACCTGCTAATAATGGTAATAGCATATTAGGATTAACGCTTCTTTCGCTTTTTCTCGAAGAAGAAATGGCCTCATGAAAATTCATTAACTCCGACTTACATGGCGCTGTTGTGTTTTTGCGCTACCCTATGTATTCGCTACATACCTCTAGCTGCTGATTTCCGTTTTACCCCAGTTAGTTATAGTTATAACTTTTCTAGAAGTATCTGGTTATTATAATTCCTGGCTTTTTTGCTGCCATCTTCACTTGCCTCCCAATATGCGAGAAAGTCTTTGAGAGAATTTTCCCAATCTCCTATAAGTTGTGTCTATTTAGCGCAACGCTGCTTTCTTGCTTCTCAAGCAAAACTATATTATTATCATAAGAGTCACAGCAATCCCAGCTCTTCCTCTCACCATCTCTTCTCTTTTCTTTCCCGTCTTCCGATGTTAGTTGAGCAAATTGCAGTTGTCTTTAGATTTTAGAAGGCAGCTACCTACCTGTTAATACCTAAGAATCGTCATCAGTTCATTTCGTTGTTGCTCCCTCTTCATAAACCGCCCGCCCCTATAACCCCCTACTTCACTGGTATGTAATTATCTCGCACGACACTTTTTTTCCCCTTGCAATAAGTTAACTAACTACATAACCAAGTGGGTAACTAAGAAAAAGTTGCCCTGGCTTTAATGCGACTGGCGGTAGCACCTTTAAGACACCTTATGTCTTATAATAGCTTTGGAGGAGCCTGTTTCTGCCGGTGATGATTATGATGGCTGCAATCGGTTGTCTTATTAAGAAGAATATTATTTATTATTATTAACTAACTTTTGCGGGTAGGCAACTTAGTTTTCCCCATTAGTCGTTTATAGTCCGCCTTCCTAAATTTTCTTCCCAGTTCGCTCGCTTACTCCCTGAGTGGTACAAAAATGACATTTTTATAGAATTTTCTAAATTTACGATGAAACCATGCGTTTTATAAAGGTATACATATGATGTGCATCATAATATACCTACATATATATATATACAAAGAAGAATATTATAATGTATTTACTGAGTTTTTCCACTTCTATCAAATTAATGAGTTTGGAATTAGTAGGTAGTCAGTCGTTTTAAAGCCTGTTTCCACTAATACAAAAATTAAGCAAACAAGAATATTCTGCGATACGGTTATTGTATTATACAAAATTATTTATTTACCATAATGTTGACGATGTATTATATGCAAAAATTATTTAACATTTATTTACCATAATGTTGACAAATTAATAATACATTTATAGTTTTCTTTTTATATAACTTAAAGATTTCCTAATGCTCAATTTGTTTTTAATAATTGCTATTAAGTAAATTCCTCCAGTTTGGCATAGAATTAGATATTATAAAATTTAGATATTTAATTATGCATTTGTTTGAAATGATTTTAGTACTAATTTAATGTATACGTAATTTTGGTTTAGTTAGAGTTTATTGTTAATTTAATCGGAAACAATCTTTTATATAGTCAATTGAAGTAATTTGTCTTATATATAATAAAAATCTACACAACATGTGGCTCAATTTATTTGGGAAAAAATGAATAGTTAAATGTAGTTTTTAGTAGTATTATACTAAGGTCACATCGCAACCTTACAAATTAAATATGTATAGGTTCACTCGAGACAATTCGATTCTATCTCACGAATTTTAGAATACTATTGATTACATTTTATATCTCATGATTTATTTAATATTTCAAACACAGGGAAAGTTCTAAAATAATTCATATAGTTTATAACTATTTATAGGACATTTTAAAGATATTTAGATTATTTAATAGATGAAAGCGTGGTACCAAAGGAAAATATTAGGTTCGAGGAACCGTTAACTGCAAAAGATCTTCAAAATAGGATATCCGGAACACCAAAAATTCAATAAAAAAGCCAATTGGGCAATGCAAACATTTAAACAGTGGCTTAAATCCAGCGAATCATAAGCGGTCTTCATGTTTTTAAAGAAGTGGAGAAAATGTTACCTAGCGAACTTAACAGCCAGCTTCAATATTTTATCTTTGAAGTTAGGAAGGTAACTGGACAAGGATATTCTTCCAGTTCTCTAATGGATATTATTCAAGGTATCGGTTATTACTTGTCTAACATATTGCATAAGAGCATATGAATATTTATTATTGTTTAGCGATCCAGAATTTTAAGTAACACTGACTTCACTGAATGCAGCGATGATCGAAACAAACAAAAGATTGAGCCAGAAGGAAATGGCTTAGCAACACCAATTACCGGAAGAAACTATGTAAAAAACTGGTGCGTTAGGTACTAATATTCCAACTACTCTTGTCAGAATAATTTTTTTTTAATGGCAAGTTTTTTGGTCTACTTGGTGGAAAAGAACAGAGAGATCTAGAATGGGGAAGAGACATTTGCCTTACCCAAACCGAAGAAGCATTAGTTTACACAAATCAATTCAGCAAGAACTTTAATGGTGGCTTGAAGCAGAAATAATTGAGACCGAAGGAAGTGAAAGCCTTTGCTTGTAAGGAAGACTCCAGCTGATGTATTTGGAACACCTACAATATATATATTGTACGCATGTATATTATCTATATATTATATGCTTCAATTCGAAAAAATTTTGACAAATGCAATACTTTTTATTTGAAACCACTATCGAAATATTCAGACAAACAATGGTTTGAAAACTCACCAATTGGGCACAACACTCGTCAAACATTACTAAGAACATTTGTGAGATTGCTACAATCGAAGGAGGGAATTTTATTAACCATAGTTTGAAAAAGGCAACTGGGACAAGACTGAAGCACATGAGCGAAAGTCAAAGGAAAGAACAAACAGGTCAAATGCCTGTTTGTGAAGTTTTGACAAATTCTGATTTTGCTGAAACATCACGAATACTCTACCACACAACTATTCAAGATCAAATTTTACTAAACTCAGCTTTGATTCCGTGTTCCTCATCTCAACTAACTCCTCTGGAGCTTAATAGATTTTTGCTACTTGCAACAAGTATTATCACTACTGAAAAAATTGAACTTTTTTCTCCGCCATCAAAAACAATGCGTATTAAAGCGGATGCCAACACGAATAAAGTTATTATTACTTTTCAGTGAAACTTTTTTGGTAATTTACCGAATCGATACCAGAACTATCCCCCGGATGATTCTAGAATTTTGACTCAGGTGTTAAAAATATTAATTTTCTATTGATTTGTTCTGATGTTTACTAGTAAAGCTCTTGGTTTAAAAAATTCTCGGATTATCTAAGCATTATAGATATATCTCATGACTTATTATATAAATAATGCTTAGATAATGTTCCGGGAATTATTAACCAAGAACTTTATTTAGAATAGTAAACATCAGAACAAATAAATAGGAAATAAATATTATTAACAGCTAAAACTCAATATTCAAGAACCATCCCGGGGATAGTTCTGGGATCGATACGGTAAGTTTCACTTAAAGGTAATAACTTAATTCGTGGTAGCATCTGCTTCAAGGCGCATTGTTTTTGACGGCAGAATGGTACTACTAGTTGCAAGTGGCAAAAAGCTCTATAGCTCCAGAGAAGGAATATGGAATCAAAGCTGATTTGGGGAATTTTGTGTGTAGAGTATTCGTGATGTTTCAGCAAAATCAGAATTTGTTAAAACTTCATAAACACTGGGCATTAACTGGTTTCGTGTTTGTCCTTTCCATTGACTTTCACTCATGTGCTTCAGTCGTATCCCAGTTGTCTTTTTCAAACTATGGTTAATAACATTTCCTCCTTTGATTCTAGCAATCTCACAAATGTTCTTAGTAATGTTTGACAAATTGGTCAATTTGTCTGTATATTTCGATAGTGATTTCAAATAAAAAGTATTGCATTTATTTTCAATGCAAACATTTTTTGCATTGTGGCATATATTTTGTAGGTGTTGACGATACATCAGCTGGGTCTTCCTTATACAAGCAAAGGCTTTCACTTCCTTCAGTCTCAATTGTTTCTGTTTCAATCCACCATTAATATTTTCCTTTCTGGTTCCGAGCTTCGATTAGGATCATTGTTTTCATCTAATAAATAATCTAAAAAACCTTCCATATATGTAATGTCTTCCGTATTAAGTCAATATTCTAAAAATTCCCAGTAAATACTCAAATATGTATATCTAAACTAATTTAATTACTCTAGAACTTTCCTGGTGCTTGAAATATTAAATAAATCATTAGATATAAAATGTAATCAATAGCATTCGCTCGGGAACAGTTCGATACTACCTCAGGAATTTTAGAAAGCTATTGATTATCCTATACATAGAAATACATAGTGGAGTATTTGAATATGGAAAACCATATTAATTCCAACTAAATACATATTTTTATTACTCTCTTAAAAAATTGTTTGTACTTACAAATACGATACAATTAAAAATAAATATCCTAAAGAGTTTATTGAATCATTTTAAATCTGATCGACCTACATTTATTGAAATATAGAATTTATTAAAAATTTATTAATAAAATTATCCGTTTGAATAAACCCACCCAAATTTTGTTTTCTTGAGGAAAAGTTTGTCGAGTAGTTTCCACACTTTTATTAAAATGTTATGAATGCAAAATCGAGTGCAGATTTCACTAATTTTATTTTTTATGCACCGGTATATTTGTTTTGAATTAATTTCGGCGAAAAAAATTATCTTAAAGTTGAACAATTTTTACTCTTTTTCTGTGAATATACATATTTTTATTTTCCGTTTGTTCAATATTTGTATGTACCGTTTGCCCTATCCTTATAAATAAAATATATTGTTGGATTAAGCTTAAATTTGAAGTAATAACTTAATGAAGATTTTTTCCAAGTACATTGAAATTAAATTTTTATATTATGGATTGATTACACTATAGGTTTTGGGGTCTGTACTATAAAAGACTTTCTGACCTTTTGAAATTCTATCGAAAAAATTAGGTATTGATGTTTTTTAAATTTAGGTGTTTAAATATGTTTAACACATATTTTACATGCTTGATCCAGATAATAAAGTAAGATATTATTATCCATAGGTTTTTTTTACATAATGTCCTCACCTTCCTAAATACATATTTATTAAATTTACGATGTACATGTAAACTAAGTTACATGTATAACCAATAAAACATGAACCTATTGTAAATAGATATTACATTTGCAAAAAATATAATTTAAAAATACGGGTACTTAATTATACTCTAGGAATCGGGTGGATTCGTTAAAAAAACATGAAAACATAAATTTATTGAAATACCAACAATGTACTGACAAATAAGAAAAGTACTGGATTATTAATATCTGAATTATTCACTACAGTACAGGGGACAATAGTAGTATGCTTCACAGTAGTATGCTAATATATTCATAATTTTATTTTAGTTAAAAATCGATTAATTTTAGCCCAGATCATACATTTCAGTGTAATGTGTTACATAGTTCCCCTTTACGGACTAAGAGTTAATGCAATAATTGTTTTAGAACAAAATTTGTTTAAATGGAAACGAATAAATGTTTTGTAGGTATATATTTTGATAATTGTTTTTTGAGGTAATGTGTTTTGATTCGTTTATCTTAAAAATAAATTTCGATTGTTATTTTTTTCTGAATTTTGTATCGTTTTCATTATTTGTTTTTAAGTTTTATATTAACTACTTCTTTGTAAAAATGAATATTAAAGCCAGATAAGATGTAAAATATTTGTTGCAAGTTAAAAATAAGTTACATTTTCATATTCGTCTGAAATTTTATTTCTCTTCAAAATTATTATTTTTTAAGTAATATTTATTACCTATAATTTTTAAATTTATTAACACTAAAACTTAATAAATTAATAATTGACATATATAGTACTTAAAATTATAATGTATTTATTAAAAAAACAAATTCGGCATTTGATCAAATTGAGTTGAACTGTGAATTAATTAATACGTGTAAACTTAAAAGGCCCCTCGATGTTTATATAATAATGTTTTAAACGCGGAAAAGTTGATAAATTGTTTTTAATATGAAAAAGTCTAATGATTATATTGTTACTACCAAAATTATAATATTCCAAAATGTTATTTATGAAAAAATCATTGTAAAGTTGTACATTAACAATTTATTATTCATAGAAACAAGATAATTGAAGTAAATATATATGCATATAGTATAGATATGTACATAAAAGTAAATATATTTAAACAAATACAGTATTCTAGTATGTATACATAGTAGCGTCCAAAACAAACAAAAAACAGTTATCTTTTACACAGATTTTAACAATAACAATTTATACAGGTTAATTATTAGCTCTGATGACAAAGTAATTCACGAAACCAAGATCAATAAAAATATAAATTAATAAAATGAAAACATTCAATATGATGATAAACTATTTATGTATCAACTAAAAAAATAATGCATGTAAATTGTATTAAAATTATTATAAAATTTAATAAAGCGCATGGATAACTAATTATAAAATGAATAGAAGTTATTTTTCGACCTCCAGGAAAACAATCGTCTGTAGATATGAATAGTTGCAATTATAACAAATACATATTATGTATGAATGAATACCAATGCTTAAGCATTGGTGGTACTTTTTATAGTTAATATAGATCATTTCATCAATTTAGATACATAATTGTAGTAACTAAAAAAATAGCATACTAGCCGTTACACATGATTTTATCGAAGTTTTTTAAATCTAAAAGTAAAGTTGTTCCGGCTAACTTATTTAATGCACTAATTGTTGAATAAAATTTAATGTAATAAAAAGATTTATGTACAATGTACAAGACATAATATATTTGGAACAATATAAGGAGCAACATTTGGGTGTCTGTCCTGGTTTTACCTGTTTGCAATGACTTATTTTGTAAATTTCTTTAATACAATTAAATGTTATACGATAGTAAGTATTGCGTTGATATGTGAAGGACAAATGCAATGCAAAATACACAGCCCAGCTCTTACATTGTTCGTAAGTTACATTATGTATATTCATGTGTATATAGGTAGGTATATCAACAGTCGAAAGTCTCATTTATAATATACTGTAAAATATATATTGTAATATATATTGTTGGTTTGATGTATTTTACTTTAATTAGAGATAAAATAATGCAAGTAAAATATTTGCCTCATTACGTTTAAGATATTTTTGCTATGTTGATCGTGAATTGATATCTTTACAATGAATTATTATGACAAGACAATGCGTCAAGATTTAAATAAGTAACTATTTTGAAATAAAAATATAAAAATACAATTTACGAAACCTTTAAATAACACTGCGTACCAATATCGATTGCTTAATTCGAGAAATGTTCAAAAATACAAAGTTGATCAGTAGTTTAATTTGGTAAATATTACACTATTACGGGAGCTATAAAATATATCAAACCAAAGCTTTGAAAGTTTAAAATGATTATTAATTGCATCCATACATTGTAAGGTTATGCGTCCAAAAATATACGCTTGGATCCACACGTTTAATGTTTGTTGAATAGTTTTATTATACATATTCTATAAGATACTGAAATAGAATTGTTCCGCGCAACTCAATGAAAGCCGTGAACAAGAGAACTGATACTGAACAGTCCTGTGTCACCAGAGTTGCAGAATCCATTTCGGAAGAAATCGACTGAAACGATATAAAATAAGACATTTATTTAATGGAATAATAGTAATTCTTCCGATAATATTTTCTAGTTAAATATATAGGAACGAAATGGTCACTCATAATAATAAAATAAGGATATCATATAATTTACTTTCATTTTGAAACCATTTCTAATACAAAAAACTGCTAAATATTATTGCACTTGCCTACTAGCAAAGTAGAATAAAAAGTACGTAACAATAATTGTCTGTAATTACTGCCGGTGAATAATCAAATGCGAATACATGCTATTATATTACATTACAAGGCAATATAATTATGATTAATACATAGAAATTAAATATAATATATGTAATGTCTATAAAGTAAATATATATATATATGTATAAGGATTATAAACAACAATATTTCGATAACAACATTATATCTTAATAATATAACGAAAATAGTAAAATTTTGTTATGTGGTAGATTCTGTACGCTAAAAGCGCTGGCATGGAGTTTATAAACAGCCATATTCGACCAGATATATGTACACACCAATACATGGTGGAGTTCTTGGCATGTATGCCTATAGGAATCAATAATACACAGAAACACACCTGGTGGTTTGACCTTTCTGGAAGCGAGTAAGTACTCCTTATTAACGCAGTGATGCAAACTATCGGGTAGTGCGCCCAACAGACCGCGTCTGATCTCATTGGCTGCTTTTTCTCGTAGTTCGGCCACGCACTCTTCACTAAAGTAGCTCACATGGGGCGTGCAAATCAAGTTGGGCGCGTCCTTCAGGGGGCCTGATCAGTCGATGATAAACAAGGAAATAATGTTATTATTATGATTGTTGCCTAATGTTTCTTTATAGATTTGATTTTTACGAGTATAGAAATAATATATTTATATAACTATACAAAAGTGATAAAACAATTATTCGTGCATCTTTCACAAACCAGCAGGAAATCTCCCTAAATGAATGATTTTGTGTCTAACAATAGAATTTCACTGTTTCGAAATTAGATTCATTTTCTAGATTTCGTGTAGCAAATATAACTTATCTAACAATTATCTGAGTACATTCTTAGTTGAAAAATTAGTGCGTCTAAAATTCTTTATAAAATCAAAGTTGATATTTTTAAGTAAAATCATTAGAAAACATATTATTTTAGTATTTAGGCAATTTGTAAATACTCATTTAGAATATATAGAAAGTTCAGCACAATACATTTTTAGAACTCACTTTCTGAAGAATTAAAGGGATCCGACTCAAAGCAGTCAAGAGCAGCAGCTCCGATATGTCCGCATTTCAGTGCCGCTGCCAGCGCCCCTTCATGCACTAAACCGGCCGCTTCCGTGTTAATCAGAAAGGCACCTGTAGATGAGAAAAGAGAGAAGACCTTGAATTATGCATGTAAAGCAAGGATCCACGTTAAAATTATCCATGTAAGTAAATAATAATACTGTTATGAAACATATTTCAGTCTATATATACGTCTATTTTAAAATAACTTTGTCTTTACAATTGTATATATATAGAAACTTGTGGAAAATAATGTTAACAGTGAAGTCAGCCGTATTTATAAGTAGGTATGGCTATATTTCTATGAGCCTTTCTTACAAAATTGGCACGATTTTCGTGTATTAATTTTTAGTTTCTCTTCTAAATATAATTGTTTATGAATTCTGAAAATAAATGATAGTAAACATTGTTTGACAAATAAAACTATACTATAGAATTAATGGTTGAATCTTTATTCACTTAAAATTTATTAAAATATTTATCACATTTCGGTTTTCCTTTTCTTTACTTATATGAAAGATTCAAATTTATCGCTCCTTATTTTTCAATGTAAATTCGATATTTCTTAAACACATTAATTATGTAATACGGTCAATCAAATTGGTTTGACTATATCTGACTATACTGTAGAACATTGTTTCTATACTGAACCATTATTTAAAGTTCATGTAAAATAATTTGATCCATATTCTTGATAAATTGTGTAACATATTAACACCAATTTTTCTCAGATGTTCGCAAAAAATAATTGAAAAGATCATTTTAGAAATACAGTTTTACATTTTTCAATATTTCTAATGAATTATAGAAAAGGCTAATAAAACGTGTTATTTCATATTTTGTAAATTATGTCCTATATATGATGAACAGAAGATGAGGCCAATTGATGACAAACAACAAAAACGGACAAGATGGCAACTCGGGCAAATTTAATCTAATAAAATCGTTAGCATTAAGTAGCTGTGCAGAATACTTTCGTATGTATAAAGCGAGTGTAGAATTATCGAGGAAAATGTAAAAGATAAAGATGGAATATATGGAGTTGGATTCGCTTGCATTTTATACATACAATACAAAAAATAAAACACATCGTGAAAAAATCAAGTGAAACTCATGACGTTCAAAGGGGAAATGTAAAAAGTCTGGTTCCCTTTTTAGAGAAAAGACAGTACTCGATTATTCCTCGTCTTTTCTTCCAAAGGCAGGAAATTCTCCAGAGTCCATCCATATAGCCACCCCCAGAACATCGTAGTTATAGCTACTGCACTTGAATAAATAGCCAACGAAGTTAAAAGTGGGGGTGGGGGGGACCGCGAGTTCTTGTCGAGTAAAAGTGAGTGGTAGTTATGTTGAGGAGCCACAATCGACGCTCTGTCAACGAAAGATGGACTCCTTTGTACCACGACATGGATGTCTTGCGGGAATGTGATCCTTGATGACTTTATGTTATAATTAATTAACTGCGTCAATAGAGTTACATCTTTTGAAGACCATGGAAGACGAATTATTGCTAGCTTGTTAGAATTAAGGTAGTTCTTGAGGCAGGCTCTTGAAATAGGAGACACACGATGATGGTACAATAATAATATGAGCTCAAGGAAAAATAAAGATGAGAAAAAGTTGTGTATAAATGCGTGTGTATTGTATGTAATAAAATGTTTTATGGACGGCATATGTATATATATATATTTATTAAGAAACTAAAATGTAAATATTACGTTTCCATCCTGGTTTAGAGTTCTAGTGCAGTAATTGGCATTATTTTGTTCTTATAATGAGTTGTTTTGCAGAGATATTACATGTATAGTATTCATAAGTTTATTTTATAATTTTCTGTTTAATTATTTTTTGTCTGATGTAATAACTGTACATATATATTATTAGACTGCATGACTAGCTTAATAGTTTATAACGAATTAAAAATAATGATTCTTTCGTATCATGAATTCACCTTAATATTATTGACAATTAAATATGTAAATTTTTAACGTTGCTCTAATTACCATAATAAATATAAAAGTAATAATAAAGTAATAATAAATAGAAAGTAGTTGAAAGTGCAATTACAGTAAGTTTATTAATTTAAGTAACCTTTTACGTCTCTTTAGGTATATCTTTATAGGTTATAGTCGTAATAAAAGTGGAATTAATACTGACACATTTCGAGAATTAGATACATATAAATAGGAATATAATATGGATTACTCACATTAAAATAAAGTTTTATTAGAAGATCATGTTAATGAAAACAAATTTCAAAATGTACGCATAAACTAATATCAGTAATTAAGTTCTTAGAGTAATCTTTTTTATACTATTAAAATCGAAATGCTACGCTATTTATTTAATAGAGTTTTCATCACAAAAAACACCGAACATCCATTACTAACTATAATTAAAATTGATGACATTTACGTCATGTATCTATGTAGCTTGATATGTATATTTCTCTCAAATTTATTATTGTTGTTTAATTAAAAAAACCGAGATTGCAATTACTTTCTAGTTTTAGAGTTTCAGCAAATGATGGTTCAATAATTTAGGAGCGTACAGTATAATGACTACTGTGTACCCATAATATATTGTCTTTGTCTGTTTGGATTTATGGACACTTTTCAAAGTGAATTACTTTCGTAAACATTTTTAATATTAAGACATTATTGTTCAGTCTAAATATTTATATTTATGATTTTCCGTATTAATTCTAGAACTTAATCATTCTATTATTAATGCCTTTCTTATTGGATATTATTTCTAAATTCTTCAAATCTATTAAATATATTTACTTATTTATATTTACATTTACATTTATTTCAAATAATATATAAATATTTTCCACAATTAGCCAGAATTCTTGTTAAGTGCTTATAAAGATAAATCCTTGCATACTTGTTATTTATTTTTTGTTTTTTTTATTGTTATTTAAAGTTATATTACGCATTATAGAAGCGACCGTTCATCCAAGGCGCCCGGCCTCAACACTCACAGGTACACTCTACTTACCAGGTTTGAAGTTTCTCAGTGATGATTCATTGATTAGGTACTGCCGGGCCTCCGTCATCTCGCAGTGGAGTGAGACACAGTCAGCTTGCTGCAGGAGCTCTGTGAGATTCTCCACGCGCTCAATTCCTAGGGATCTCTCCTTGCCCTGGACCACATCAGGATCGTAGACCACGACGTTAAAGCCGAAGACCTTGGCACGAACTGCCACTGCAACACCCACTGGACCTAGACATTATGGGAAGATGACAGGATCACTTGCTTGAGTCGTTGAATATAACAATGAGCATTTTCCAAAAGTCGAGTCATTAATGATTCCGATGTCGCTCTTTAGAAATCCAAAAGTCTAAATCATTCGGCGTTACCATAGAAATCAAGTAGGTCATGTATCTAATACCCGACGCGCCTCTGTCCATGTCCAAATCGAAGCGCCAACAAAAATGTTAATTTATATATCAATGAAATGGTTAGTTTGAGTTTTAAAGAAAATTATTTGCATGAATAATATTTGCTTTCTTCGTTTGTGCAATATATTTACCGATTCATTTAAAATATTAAGTCTACATAAATTTGCCTTAAAACTTGTCTTTCGTTTTGATACATTTTGATCCATTTTAAATTAAAGACCGACTAAAGAATCGTTTATTCCAAAAGTTTAATAATTCCTGACAAAAAAGCGTTCCTAATGATATCACTTTTGAGAAACGCTCAATAAAATGAAAATTAAAGTGAACCGAGTAATATTTTGTATAAACGGCCAAGTATAATTATTATCAATTGTTTTAATTGTTTAATTTATATCAGGGAAGCAAGAAAAATCTATAACAAATAGGAACATATATGTATAAAAGGTTACTGTAAACGGATTGTACAGTATGTTTATTAAATTACAATATAATATGAAATTATCTCATTGAAGCTATAGAAGCATGAAAAAGTATGTTACGAACTAGCTACCAAAATGTGCACATTAAAAATGTAACACGTACATTAAAAATGTTAAAAGTTTTCATATTTTTGTAGTTAAAAACCGCTATAAATAAACTAATATATTAAAAAAATCAAAGAGATAAACGATAGACTGAATATATACATAGGTGTAAATCAGCTATATACTGCTAAAATAAACGAATATTGCAATGAGATGTAAAACTCAATTATATATACATAAACAGATCACATTTTTTAGTGGAAGTTACATCTTGAATTAGGAATGCTTAACTTTGGAGAAGCACATGTGTAAATTAGTACTTTACATAAGCCGAGTATATGACAAAAATTAGTAATTTGATTGCTAATTTAATATAGCTATTTTCTTTTGTAATACAATTGTATTATTATGTTTAAATCATAAAATGCTCTATAATGCAGTCTTTTAGTTCTAACAATCCTTAACCATGAACTTACAGAAATTTTCTTTCTGATATATACAACAACAAAAAAATAAAGTGAAAGAAATTTAAGTTAATATTATTAGCATTTTAAAAACACAACTATGCACGATACATACAAAGAGCTTTACAGTTTTTGTTGTGAATACTCTTCTTTGATAATAGATATTAAAACTATTAAAAACCGAAAATAAATAAAGAACAAACAATTCAGAAGGTAATCGAGACAGTATGATTTCCTTTTGTTGTGGGGCGATATTTGGGTAAAAAATAGGAATTCTCTGATTACACCATGATGAATTCGGTGTGCTTCTTTGTCACACAAGTGCGGTTGGATAAAGGGGAATTTTAGACGGAGCTACAAACATGCAACGTATCCGAATGTCTCTTTATATAATCTTCTCTTTTTGCCGTCAACCTGTTGAGCAGACCTTGTGACTTTATAGCTTACCAAAAGAATAAAATCATAAATAATATAATATTAATAATATACAGCTAATACACGACGAGTTTACAATATTATGCGTGTACATACATGAATCTCCTGTTGTTTGAGATTTAGAAAGACAAACTTTCACAAATACCCGATTCCATCTTTCAGATGTCGAAGCATACAAGGAGTTCAGGTAACAACGAGCAGGCTCTAGTTCGGCAAACCTTTAATGAAGAGTAACAGTGCGCAGAGGTAAATCTAATACCCAGCACCGCAACCTCTTAATGGAATCAGAAATATGGAGTATATACGTAAAGGAATAAGTAAAACGGAATTTTAAAAGCGGGCATACAGACGCAGACAGGCAAATGAATGCGGGATGCGAATAGAAAAACCGAATTGTTGCATCTGCTTCTTCGGTTCCTCGTCTGCTTCTACAATTTCAATTCATAAAGTATTGTTTACACAGAGACAATACAAGAAAGACTGTATCCACTGCGCATAAAATGCCTCTTTCTTCTTCCAGAGGTATAAAAACGTAAATTCCCTCGACTTCGACTATTCGAGGCCGCTTCAAAGACTATCCAGGAAGCTACCCGCGGCTTTCAATAATACACATACACACATTCGCAGTCTTGAATCTTATAACTTCTATGTATAGGTACGTACTTGTGCTGAAGCTAATTCAGGAGTTTCATGCTGTTGGGCGTCCCAACTATAATGGATATTTATATAGGATACCCATAAAATTAAAGCAAGGAAAAGAATATTAAAACGGGGTAACTTTACTTTCACTTTAGAATGAATTTCAGGTATGTAGAAGCAGTTATATGTAAATAAAGTACTAAACTTGCAATCTTCTTTGGGGTATTTTAAATTAAAACCGCCCATTTTTTCCTCTTTTTTTCTCAAACATCACAGAACTCTTTTGCTGTCGTCATCATTGTTAGAAAATTGACTTCTAAAATTTCAGACTAAAACTTTATTCCTCTATATACTCCATCCCAATTTGGACATTTTCCCCACCTGTGCATTCGTGATGCGTACAAATATTCTCCCATTTACGGTATATATGATTATAAGAAGGCAAAGAACTGCTGCTATATAACGCAGATGGAATAATTAAAGAGTAAGTAATATAGAGAAGACATTTCTTACAACCGGGAAAATCTGCCTTCAGCAGAAGTTAAAACTATTTAACTCGCATATACCCAGAACCAGGGAGTTGTAGCAAACGAAAAACACACAAGAAATTATTATATATACACTTATAGGCTATAACGATTACCTACACTGCCAAAGACTGGATGCGCAAAGCATCGAAGGAGATCAGCATATTTCTATCCCCTTTGTCATTATAATAACTAAGAAACACTACATTCCACCAAGGAATCCACAGTACATATTTAAAATATACCTATACAGTCGAGAAATCCCCAAAACTCATCATTTTCTAATAATATGGTGGAGGCTGATCGGGCAAAAAAACCGAATCTGAGCTCTGCGTCATTTCTTTGAAGAAGAGAAACAAGGATTCTATTCCGGTGTTGTACAGTGGGATGGGATTTCTTACATTTTAATGAGAGGCGTAAGTTACCACACACACCATTAGTTTTTTGCCTATTATACTATGCATATACCGCCGCCAAAGACGCTGCCAATGACTGCAGTAACTAAGCAGAAGAGAGGTAGTTTATAATTTAGAACATGCTTACGGTGTGGTTTCAGTACATAAAGAGTAGAATAAGTGACTAAAAGAGAACCAAAGAAAGATTTTTCTTCCCCCAATTTGTCTCGTTTTTGTTTTCAAAGGCGGGTTGTGTTTTTCTTCGTAGTTTAGTTCCATTTTCCATTATTCAAAATGCAAAATAAAATGGATACCCGCACAAATTTAAAAAAATTGGATCACCCAATTTCTAACTATAATATATTCGCCTTTCATGAAGCTTAAAACCGACTACACCAGTCTAAAAATTGGATTTTATATTAACAAAATAGGCAGTTAATAAACGCCTTCTATAATTCTAGAAAGGACATAGACGTAATAATACCAAATAATAATATCCAGTAAAAATTATCCCAATAATAGTAGTAAGACTCCTATATTATATAATATATAGAGTCCAACAACGGAACAACGCTACTTTGGACCTGGGGCAATGAATCCAGGAATTGGCTATCAACAAAAACTTCTATCAACTCAATCTAAGCTCAGCTGCACCCCAAACTGGAATTGTTAGCATACCGACTTCGATATTGATAAGACAGCGAAATTCTTCGAGACTATTATTACGGAGAACTGCCTCCATATAAGAGAGCGTATGAAAAATATATACAATACCATCGTCGCTTGGAGGGGTTTTTCTTTCTCGCTTTACGCGATTTCCAGAAATCTTCCATTAGACAGACAAAACCAGGTTGCCTATAAAATGTGATCATAAGTCGGATTCCACGAATATACTCTGAACTACAACTATACTTTTTCTTATCGTCGCCTTTTTATCTCCTGACAATTAGGCCAGTATCCACTCAACCAAAAGACCGACCAAGTATGTCAGACTATGGCAGACAAACTTGAAAGAGATATTCGCCTAGTTCGAGATTATAAGTCTGAGTTCACTTGCAGTTTGGGCATGTCCACCGAGATATTAATTAGATCCCACGCGGGAAAGAAAGCTGGAAGACAATGGTGACCAAGAATCAAGGAACTCCAGAAAATCAGTCTTCCCAGATTTGTGCACCATTGCTTCCCCCTCGAGGCTGAATTGCCTCCACATTGTGATATCGAATTTCCAAAAACTTTTCGTTTCTCATATAAACGAGCACTTTCCTAATAAAACATTCTCTTCTTTTCTTTCTCCGTTCCTGGAGTTTAAGCATCAACTTTTTCCATTAATAGTGGTGTAGCCAATCTTTGCTCTATAATAATAAAGACAGGTGAACCATACATTCAATATATTGTAAATATTTTAATAGAATTATTTAATTGTTTCAAATCATAATATGGAATAAATTATGTTTTATAGGTAACCTTAAGATTGTACCTAACTGTGCACAATATACTTATCCCTTTTACAAAAGCACGGCAATTAACATAATTATAAGTCAGTAGGTATAGAGAATAATCGCAAGTTATTATAAACTATGTTAAGACAGAATATTAATGGTTAGTGTAAGCTACAAAGTGTCTTTGTATTCTCACCTATATTATAGTCGATCGATAAATCATACAGGCAAAGTTTATGCCATAGAGTAATTATATAATTATATAATTACTCTATGGTTTATGCTATGCAAAAAAATATTGGACTATAACTAATCGATTATAATTTGTGTGTTACGATGAGTCTAGCCAATAGGCGATTCACGCCATATTCTTTATTATTGATTGATCACCGTCAATTCCCGTTTAAGGTAACAATTTACGTGAAGATAAATTTATCAATAATCGATATTGCATTCAGAATTTTTTACACTCAGATGAGGTGTGTAGGCAAACAAAAATTCATGCCCGTAACATTGACAGCAAAATGAGTAATCTATGGATAATACCGATGATTTTCTAGACAACTTAATCTGCACTAAAATATTTCCAAGAAAGAAAAATTGATATACCTACACCATATTCAACAACAGCTAATAACATCAAATACTATTTTGTTTAGAAATTTACAGAAAAAGTTATCTCACCAAGTCCGACGATACCCAGGGTTTGACCGCGTATCCTGGGGCAGCCCTGGAGGAGCTGCCACACAGCATCAAGGTTGGAGCCGCCGCCACCTGCTGTCAGTTTACCGCCCATGACGGCCGACGAGAGGACAAAGAGGCGCCGGTAGAGACCCAGAATCATGCAGAGAGTCGAATTGGCCACCTCCTCCACGCATGAGGCTGAGATGACGCTCACTGCAATGCCTGGAATGCGTGGGAACAGAAATTAGGTACTCCATATTGTAATATACATCTCAGTCATTATTTTACATTTATAGTTAAACAAATAGATAATCAGAAACAATTTTTTTATAATATATTGAAATACGAAAGAATCGATAAAAATTCTATACTTAGAAGCTTATTATTTGTTAAAATTTAGTTAAGTTAACAAACATAAATGATTTCATATCATAGAAATTGTTAGTACTTAATATAGAACAACAAATATCTATATTTTCATATAGTCTATAAAATAAATAGACTATAACACAGAAATCAATAAATTTGTATTATTAAAGCTTTTTTATTTATTTACACAGAAAATGTTCTAAATTTGAGACGAATAAAATACATACATTGAAAACTGGAATTTGCATAATATGCATTTACATAATAAAATAAGTTTGAGAATAGTAATATTTTAGCAAATGCCAGAAATAAAAGCATAATGCAAAGAAGATAACAATTTTAAAGTTTCAATTCTTACTTGAAAATATAACAACAAAATGCAATGAAAAGAACAATTTTTAAGAGTTTTGGTTTTTATTGAAGAAAAAATGGAATTATCACATAAATAAAACAAGAACATTTTATAAATTAAATAATGATTTTTTCTATATATATGCTCATTCCTTAATCTGCTTGTAATTTTCCATTTTCATCTTTCCTGCTATAAATACTATCTTTCATAGATATCCGTACTTTCCTTTACAATTATTGATTTTAGGACTTTTCACATTAAATGGTATTTTTCGATATTAACTGCTTGTTTTTATCTATATATGTCAAGTAACTCTAAATGCTATTTCTTAATATTCCTCACCGCCTACATTTCCCTTGCTTGCAGAGATGATGAGTATAGGATTCGCTAATGAATGACTAATTATACAATCTATCGATGTATATACATATATAAGTAATATTTAATAAATGTAAACATAATTTGTTTCATATTTCATTGTGATGTAGCTATCAGGTATCTGTATTATTTTCTATAGGAATAATGATTTTAATATGCTTGATGATTACTATTTATTATTTGAATGCTATATAGAATGATTCTTGTAAAAAAGTTTGCTAATTAAATAATAATTGTTAGAATAAAAGTATTTTAACATTAAATTTTACGGAAATCGATGAGATTCAACATTGTAATATTTTTAAATTCTAGAAAAATAAATAATTTTAAATTTAATCATACATTTATTTAAAAACGCGAAACAATATTCACAAATTTATAAGAAATATTAAGGCATAACTTAAAAATATCACTTTTTATAGTTTATTGCACTATAAAACTTCAAGTTTGTCCACAAATTTAATCATAATAACCATGTTAAAAATTCAATTAAGAAACTATACAGTTGAATCGGAGATACATAATTGAATTTGTAAGCTTTATGTCTGACCTTCTTAATAATAACGAGCAGTTTTGTTATATATATTGACTAATTTTTCTAGTTTCAGAAAAATCGTGTCCAACTTTTTGGTATATATAATGAACACTACGCCTGCGTTTAGTCATAGTTTTAAATACATGTTTTTTTTATACAAATTAATGGGATCTGCAATAATTCTTCTTACAACACAAAAGACAAAGAGCGAATTCATCCGATTTATCCGAGTCCGGAATAACACAAAGATTCCATTAAAACATATAACAGAAACATTTTTTCCATTTTTCTATTACATCCATTTTATCCACACCCCTCTCGTCATCTTTGTGTGTTATACCGAGAGAGGTTTTTTAGACCATAATAAAACAAATTTCTACCTGCTATGCGCGTTACGTATATAATGTGAAAAAATTAAGGAAAAAACCAAAGAAGTTCGGTGCTAAAGCCCTTTGGGGGCGGATTATATTGCCCCATTGTGAAGACCTTCCTGTGGAGGTAACTGAGAAGATTACACCACTTTTCTCCCCCCTCAAGACAATGTCTGCCTCCCTTAACGCGTGCGCGCTTCTTCGAAGAAATCACGGCGATAATTTCTACCTGAATAGCGCCGAACAGAGGAAAGACGAGGGTATGGGGAGAGGGTGGAACTCCCAAACTAAGTTCGGTGATATTTCGACGTTGAACTATATAACAATATAAGTCTTATAATGTCTGTGAGAAAGAGTCTTTTCTAGTAGGACAACCAACTTAATTCGGCGAAAAATAGCTTCCAAATTGATACTTTGAGCGGCCATCCAATTATGCGAAAAAGGAAGAGGGTAGACATTTTGCCAGTGGTCAGAGAGGGACCTGAGATTCCTTTTTGGTGGATGTTATCGGGACTTCTTGTGAGTGGAATCATGTAGGTACCTATATTGCGTCAAGTTGACACTGTAACAATTTGAGAGATTGAGATAATGCGTGTTTAGTCCCAAATATTAAAAGGAGGTTAATCGGACACGCGTGTGCCAGATGTATAAGCTCAGCGGGTTCCAAGACATTCCTGGACATTTTATCTTATTCCAGCCAAAGTTATCTATATATTCAAGGGAATCCAATGATCCTTTTTTCTGTGTTATAAGATTGAAATTTAGACAGAGGTCGTGTTTAAGAAGTCTCCAGCTGTTTGACAGGTAGATTATACACCCAGCTCTGCGGACCAAAGGGGACACTATACAATAACCTCTGTAATTAGTGATTTCATGCATACAACATGTACGGCAATCGCTTTAATTATGCCCAATTTGTTTGATGATGGTCATGTCAGTGGAAGTGATTATATCATATGGACATAACAATCTCAAATCGAAGGTCCCAAGCAATTATGTCAATATATAACTAAATCTTGATGACTCGCTGGATGTATAAATAATTTTTATACAATCAAAGAATTTATTTCAATTTTCGATTCTAATCATGCAATTCAATTAGAATAGTGTAATTTTAAAAGCTAAAATTAACGTTATCAGCACAGTATAAGAAATTAAGCCACTATATTCCAATAAAATATCGAGATGCATATATAATTTAGACAAATTTTATCAATAAAACCGCTCTTAAAGGTTTTCGACATATTATTTAACTGGAAAATAGGTATACAATTATATGTGTAATATATACCATGGATTTAAAAGTTAGAGACCAAATTTCTCAATTTCATATGAGCTATAAAATATGTAAATATAGGTTGGAATATACAAAAGAAAGGTTGCTCATGCTTTGTGGTCTTAAGATATAAACATAAACACATATGTATAAAGAACAGTCTTCAACAGTCAATCGGAAATATTTTGGGAGAAAAGGACAGCAGGCAATAGCTTAGCAATACTTACAGACATCAGTTTCTGCATGAATGTTGTGGAGGGAAGCGCACATTTTCAACTCCAGCGCAACTCACTTATGCAATAATAATGTACACTTTAAAAAGACCGGGAATGGATCTCCCTATACACCGCATATCCAACCTCCCTTTGTACAAAGCATCTCTTCAATATTCTCTTTCCCTTTTTGTCAAAGCCAGTCGTATATTATATGTATAGACAATAGCACTCGTGCAACCGGTTGCATCTATTCAGGCACGACCAGCTTCTGTGGTAGTCTCATGATGGTATTTCTTTGACCACCGACTAAATAATCTTTCGACATCGCCCTCCGTCTTCTAACAACAACAGGAGACATCCGTCCGTAAAAACCACCCAAAACTTTGTCCACAACCGGATCTCCACTTAATCAAAACTGGCGTTTAGCGCGGGTATGCGCGCAACATATTATATTATTAACATCTTTAAGGGAAAATGGTCGTCTTCCATTTAAAAGCCGGAGGACGTCGTCGAGAAAGACAACTATAAGAAGACTGATAGGAAAGAAAACGGTAGGAAGCTCTCGCTTGAAGCGCTTTTGGCTGACTGCGTTTCTAGATAGATTGATACATAGATTGTTGTTGTATTTAGAGATGTTTACTATAAATTAAATACTTATATAGGAAGGTATAGACAGTATAGGCAACTGTCCTTTAAAGTAAAAACTGGGAGAATCCCCGGTTTCCTTTCAGCACGGGAAAACATCACAATTGATTTCTCTGCAAACCAAAACCCCAAATCACTCTTCTTCCACTCTCGCTACACGTTCGCCTTTTATTTTGTTTAACCCTTCCAGAAATATTACAACGATGATGATTTCCTTTCAATGCATCTTGAATTCTTGGTCGTGACATAATATTTTGTATCTTGGAATTTACCTACCTAAGCGCGTGCGACCTGAAACCCAACCTAACCACTAAAATATAGGCTATAGCAGGGGGAGGGGGTCTGTCCCTTCCCCTGCATTCCTTCTTCTAAAAGAGTTGAAAACAGTTTTTCATGGCCTCAGGAAGAACTGGTAGTGCGCTTAGGAGAACACAACACAGGGTTGTCCGACATTACCAAATTTGAACTGTCTTTAGTCTAAAAAGCCGGATGCTACATTCTTGTTTATATTGTTTCACGTTTATCCCAATGCACATATATGTATATACCTTCCTATATCTAACTATTAGTATTATGGTTACATATAAGTAGATGTATGCGCCTTGGGAATTTAAAAAGCGTGATTTCGTTTTTTTTTATTTTCCATATAGATAATATAGATGTATTATTTTTATATACAGGTGGTATAACTAAATTAACTGTACGTCCAATAGAAACATATATACCATGTGTAAAAATGTGTAAACGAGTTTTACTGTATATGATCCAACTGAAAAAAACAACGTCGGGTAGGTTTATTGAAACTAATTAATTTATAATAATATAATACATGCTATTATAAATATACATATATTAAACAAATACTTTCATAAACACACATACAAATGGTTTTCATGTAGGCAAGTAAGATATTTTTTTATTAGGCTAAACATGTATTTATATAAATGTATTGAACTACAAAATATTGACTTTAATAAATATAGCTATACATTCTGGAAACACGAGAGCTCAAATATCAATATTTTATCGACACAGTATTACATTGTATGCTGTAATCTGTTTCATAATATTACGAGTAAAAGTTAACACAAAAATTGTAAATATTTTAGTTTTTAATTTAAACCAAAAAACAAAGCAAAAATGCAGACAGAATTATGACAACTACAATAAACGGTACATATATAATATAGATTCACCAGTCTCTTTTCTCATATCAGTCTAAAAAGATCTACATAGCTCTATATTCTCATAATGATGTTTATAGGCGCAAGTATAGGAAGTCTCGCTGCCTGGTAAAATCTTCCAAATTTTAATGGAACTTCAAGATCAATAGAAAAGCCTTTTTTCCAAGGGAATGACCAATTTCACGCTGAGCTGGTGGTATAGGAGACTAGGCATAAAATGCAGTATAGAGCTTGAAAATAGAGCGCGATTCTCTGAAACAAAATACGCATAGGTAACTCCACAACGTCCTACCAAATCATACCTCTTGTAAGCGCAGTTGAGTGTATTATATATCTCTATACGTATTTTGTTGTCTTCGAGGAATTAACCCAGAAACAAACTCCAAGAAAACACCCCAATATACACACATTTCTTGTAGGTACCTCATTGACTGTTGTATGCGTTGTAAAGTTTTTTTAGGGGGAAAGGGCAGACAGGAACGTATATGTGGTACCTGGTTCATCACACCAGCTTAGAGATCGAAAACAGTGAGTTCTTAAGCCTGCCTCCTTTCCATATACTCTTCCACTTCTTCTTATTTCCTTGCATGCGTCGTCTTCCAAAGTTTGCGACTGCTCCACTAGTATTTTATCTGACTGTGGGTTTGTGTTGTTGATGTTGATGTGGTGTTCATTTCTCTTGAGAATCAATGAGAAGGAGATTAACGGAGCACTCCAATTCACAGTTGACTAGATCGGAGGGCGGAGATGCCATCCAAATATTCCACTTTTCTTCCTCTCGCTAATTCTTCTCAACTCTTCGTTCTTATTTTCTCTGTATAGCAGCAATATATGAATACACATAAAGGAAACACGTTTCTTTTTTAAATCGTGTTATTTAATAAAAAATGCATTATCAACAAAATTGTATTTTTTGGTAGAACATAAATTAAGAAGAAACAGCCACAAACAAATTGAATAGCAAAAATTTAGTTTCTATTTATTTATTAAATATGTAATTTATAACTAAAACTTCCATCGTACGTTACAGTATAGTTTGGATCTAAGTAAATTTCAATGTAGGTACAGGGGAAGATGTTTTCAGATTATACGACTATACCCGCCAAGTTATAAGTTTAACGCTGCCAGTTTTTCTGCTTCTCGAAGTTTCGGAGAAATTTGAGCGCAAGTATCCCGGAGTGATAATACTTGATTCTCACCAAAACCAAAGCTTTTCAGATGATGACAAAACTGGGTTGAATATATCATATCTGATATAGATGTGACGACAGGCTAGAAAATGCATGCTTTTAATGGATGAGCAGGGGGGGAATTCTCACACGACGAATTTGCGTCTTATACGAAGCCAATTGTTCACCACGACGGACTAGAATTTGGGATTTGTATCTTCCAATTTCGCGAGATAATGGCATTAGTCGGGGATTTAGCGCTTTCATTGAAGCGGCGGCGGAATAAGCAGCTCGACCCAGCGTGTAATTCAGCGAATATGACGTAGAAAAAGGGAAATCGCTACCCAACTGCAAGTCACCTATACCGAATGTACACGTCTAAATACGCATATAACATCCACAACACTTGGCTGGTGTGACTGAAAATATTTTGTACACTCCATTGCATTTGTGTCCTCCATGATCCTAGACCAGACGGCCGGTAACTGCCTCCCAACAATCTTCCCTTGACCGTCATCGCCATCTTTGTATTCGTCTTCCACTCTCCCTTTTCTCCTTTCATTTTTCCCATATAGTAGCCTTCAAACTCGCACAAATATATCCGCCTTCCACCTTCTACTTTGGAAACAGTGAAAGCTACGGTTCGCGCACAGGGAAGGGGTGAGAAACACCGATTACGAAGACAAAACATGTCTACCGTGATAATTGTTTCCGGCCTGTGGTCGACGCGGTATCCTTCATTGCCTTGTTCTTTTCTCTTTATCTCTTTCCCATTCCGTTCACCTAGTTTTTCCTTTAGAAGCTGCTCTGATTAGAACTACAACTCAAATTGTCCAATGTATAACTATAGCTCCGCCAGGTCTTTTTCAAACAGGATTATAGGGCCTATTTGCCGGTGGAATGGATCCGGTCAGCCTCCACTCATCGCACGCACAGTGAGCTGAGCGCTTCGCCCCCAATAAACCATGATGACTTGAGGAAGATGAAAAAAATTATATAATATTGATAGCCAATATCAATTCTCTACTCTCGATAAGTTATATACATATATATAGTATAGATAGAATCTTAAATATAGGTATATAACTCGAAGGAATGGTTTAAAAAAGGAAGGATAACAATAATTGGATGAAAACATCAGCTTTGGTAAAATTCAGGCAGTACAATACAGACATGTGAGATTATTACAGTTTACCATATTTTAAACCTTATTTTATATTAAAAGTTGAAATCACATTTAAGCAATAAACAATTTTTTGGGAGAAAACATATTTGCGATATTTGTTAGAAAACATCTATAAATTTAGCTTCTACCAAATTAATTTTTCTAATTATTGGAAATTTATTTAGTATTCTACCACTGAACTCTGCACATATTTAAAATGGAAGAACACTAAATCAAACTGTCGAACATACGTACACATATGATATAGGAAGGTATACAAATGAAGTTTCCCCACCAGAATCTATCGTATAGTATTAACCTCGTGTCTGACTCCGAGAAGTTTGAAGTGGACTTGTCGACCAGTTAAGAGAGAGATAATTAATCCTTTCTATGCTTGTTCACACGCCCTCAGAATTTGGCCTAAGATGGCCGAAGCAATACTTGCCTACATATCCGCAGACTCATACTATGCAAGTTTCTATCAACCAAAGTACCGAAAAAATCAGAAAAGGAGAAAAAGAAGTTATAACCCAAATCTCCTTTTAAAGCCGATCAACCAACGAACAGGTCGTCATGCAAATGAGTTCAAAAGCGACTCTTAAAAGAATTTGGTTCGCATCACTCCAACCCTAAAGAACTAACTTACCATATTGCATTCTTCGAAAAAAATGCGCTTTGACCAACGCCAACTTTTCTCCGATTTTATTCCAGCTCGCTTATCCCTGCAAAAGCTGGACGACAATTACAGAGTCGACATAATAATATCCGCAGTAGATCGTCAATTTTCCACCCAAAACCAGAAATCTCTTTCCTTCTATATATATATATTCTTACAAAGTGCGAGGATGCCTTATGTCTTTTAAACTGCCTTTCTTTTTGCCTTCCATGGAGGAATTTTTTCTCACCGCCGAAACGCGCGGCACACGAAATTCATTTTGAGATAAAAACGAAAAACTGACCTCCCATTCTCCCTCCACAATATAGATAGATAGATAAAATATAATATACCACCTGAAGCAGCTTTAAACAAAAGCGAGCAGGAAGACAGAAAAAAAGAAAAGAAGACGATTTGATTTGGGTCATCGTCATGAGGGAGGTACTATATAGTCACCAGCCACCAGTGTATAGGGGTAGACGGACAGCTGATGATGAAAACTAATAGTGTCGAAAATCCGAATGAAACAAAACTGGACAAGAACTAGGAAGACAAAGAAAAAGGTAGAAGATGAGACGACCTACAGTCTGTTGTGGAGAATGAAAAACGGTTACTGCGTCTCTCCTCTTTCATCAGTCAGAAAACGCAGGTACAAGTGGGAAGGGAAAGGAATAAGAACACACGCGCATACCGTGTGTGTATTTGTAGGCTACTGGGTCGGTCTGATGTAGCGTGATCCGTTGCCATCATCTGGTAAGCGAGGGGATCTGGTTAAGTCACAACCTCGAAAACGATGACTTTGGCGGATAAATCGGAGGATTGTCCGTCCCATTGGGTCCTTAGTGCCTTCCAGACCAAATCATTCCAATTTCTACCCACCCCCTTTCCGTTCTTTTTCTTTCTTTCGCTACTTGAGTTGTATGTTCGGTGAGATTATCTAGAATTTACCTCTCCCAATACATACTCGTAGAAGATATCCTACCCTGCCTGTCCGCAGGAGACTGCCAGTGGCTTAAATACGTGCTCGAAAAATCTTCACTTTGGAACAAGTGACACTGTTCACCACATCGCCTCTCAAGTAGAAAACGCGAACGCGCAAGGGGTTACAGAAGTGGGTTACGAGGATAAGAGGGGGTGCAAAGTTCCGCAGAAACCTGAAATGAGACAATTAACTGTTCTTTGATGTCATTCTAATCACCAGAAGATTGCGAGTTAAAGACAACGATCTTTTTCATCAGTTACCTATAACTAAACATCGGTGTGGTCTGACTTTCTTTTCTTTTCCTTTTTTGATTCCAGCCTATGCAAACATAAATATGCCCACCGTTTCTCTGTTCGTGTTTTGAATTTCGGTGCTGCACTGATATTTCGTCCCGATGTTAATTAATATAGCGTGGATGAACAACCCATTTTCTAAATTATATACATATATACTGACCAGCGGAAGATGCGAAGGAAATTGAATGACTAAATTTCCAGAATGGTAAAATGCGACCGGGGGATGAGAGGGAATTAAAAATTGGGAATACATAAATTGAAGGCATCGTAGGAGCTAACCAATAAACTATAAATCTCAACAGATTTGTCAGAGTCTTAGTTTTACACAATATACAGGCACTGGACGTGATTAAGGATTATATTCCAAGCTGTGGAGCAATTAGTTTTTCACCCTTGCAATATACTCTCCGACGCATATTGTTCTTTCAATATTCACACACCAGCTGAGTCGAATATTGGCGGATATTGGCGGATATTATTTGACTTATCTGTGTGTTTATATATATTAAATAGTATATATATATATATATATATACCTATATGTATGTGCAAAGACAAATGAGTAAATAGAATAATTTCATTATGTTGTGTTCCGTTTGACATTTCTTGTGCGACAGACCCTGTCTGTCAAGTTTGTAAATATTTCATTCAAAATGAATAAAAATACTATAAAATAATTTACTAAAATATAATAGCAATGTTTCTAGCGTTTAAAATAAAATTCAAATATTGAGTATTTTTCAAAAGTGGAATCATTAGGTACGTTCCTTTTTGTCCGGAATCATTAAACTTTGGGAATGAACGATTCTTTTGTCGGTCTTAAACTTAAAATGGAGTAGTATCAAAGCGAAATATGTACATATATTAAAGCAAACCGATATAAACCTAATATTTTAAATGAATCGGTAAATATATTACATAAGCGAAGAAAGTAAATATTATTCATGAAAATTATTTTCTCTATAACGTAAGTTCGTCATTTTAATAATGTACATATTCCAGTTTACTTTTTGCGCTTCAATTTAGACACGGACAGAGTTTTGTCGGGAATCAGATACGTGACCTACTTAATTTCTATGGTAACGCCGAATGATTTCAACTTTTAGAATGAACGATTCCCAAAAGAGCGACATATTGGAATCGTTAATAATTTAACTTTTGGAAAACGATCATTAAATAACACCGTTAGTAACATATTTTAGTTCTCAAAATAAGAAAAAAAACATTTATTGATCGTCTTACCCATTTCTCCAGCAGCACGGATGTCAATGTTGTCGTGGCCGGTTCCCAGTTTGACAATCACCTTCAGATTCTTAAACTTTCGCAGATCTTCCCACTGAAGCTTCATACCATGCCACAAGAGCACACCACTGGCTTCTTTGAGAACCTGTAATGTAAAAATATTTTAATGTAAATTATAATGTGAACAATTTATTGTAATTATTTTACTATTTACAAAATACAGTATAGGTAGTCATGATTACCTTGTCGTGCAATTCATCAGACCTCTCAGCATCACAAAAAGCAACCAGGGCAATGTCCTTAAGAATTGGAAGTTCAATAGAGCAATCTCGGCCGTCCAGTAAGGCCACTAAAGGCCGCACTCCCAGGTTTGGACCAAGGAGGCCGCATGCTGAATTGCTCGCAGCTACTATAAAGACAGAGAAAATAGTTTTGTCAATAATGTATTCTGAAAGTTATATCATTATAATGTGTGACATTTAATGTTATAGTTATTTATATTAAATAAAATTGCAAACTACACTATATTTACTATACATAAAATTTCACCCATTAGTCAAGACATAAAATTTAACAATTGGATGACTTTTCAAATTAAAAATATTTGCCTTTTCTGACTACATGGGATTGCGTTATAATTATTTAAGTTTTAATTAAAATATTCTTATAAAGTTATTTCTAAAAAGTACAACTATAATTATTCAGAGGATAGCCAGGGTGGCAAATAGGGTGGCTAGCCCCCCCCCACCCCCCCCCCATGCAATGCCAAAAAAATTAGCCAATGATTAGCATACTATTTGAGAACCACATTAATGTACTATTGCTGAAAATTATATAATGGGGGATGGAGGGTTGGCGTATGCATTCCCATCCTAGCCACTCCCATGTCCAAATTCGTAGATCCACCCTTGGACTCTCTCACATATACATTTATATGTAACGTATAATTGGGAAATGACTAATATTTACAAAATTAATGAAATTAACTTATTATAAAATTTTAAAACAAAATATTTCATATTGGTATTTACAACTCTATAAAATTAGAGTGCTTAAATCATGATACGTGTTTCGGTTGCTATATAGACAACTAAACTTGCCGGCCAACGCTAATAGAAATGTTATCATGAAAGCAAAAGGTCATCCATTATATCAATAAAGTGGCAAAATATTAAGATTTTAGTGGACTTTCGGTTTGATAGTTTACTAATTTAGATGTATCCTATATAAATAACACATGGGTACTGTTAAAAAATATATAAGTAACTATTTAGATAATAATAACAATTGATGATAGTAACATTATGCCTAATCTAGGCTTTGGATTCTTGTCTCCCAACTCACAACCCACAAAATATAATTTAAAATATTATAACCCCAGTATTAAAAAAGAACTAGGAAACAGACAAATTTAGCTACATAATATTATTAAAACAATATGTTTATAGTCATTAAATTACAATAATTCGTTCGCTATAACCTCTATCATTATTTTAGGCCATGCAAATTATTTAGCTAGTATTGTAATTTACAACAATACGATAATAGAAAGTTTCATTTATTGTGAAAAATAGAAAATTGGAACTTATATAGACATCAATGTAATTGAAAAAAAATGCCAACCAATTAAGTTGAACCAACCTGCAGCTTTCATAACAGCCAATGGCGGCGGCGGGGGTGCCAACGGGGATTTGAGATGTTCGTGCATGAAGGACGGAAGTGTGGGAGTAGAGCCCGCGGAGGAAGGACAGCTACCACCGCCACCACCACCCATGGATCCCGCCGTTCTGCCGCCTCCGCCTCCCCCGCCGGCAGTCATGAGGGCCTTCAATCGGCGGTTTCGACGGCAAGAACTGCTCAATCGGGGGGTCTTCGGGGGCAGGTCCACCTTCACGGGGGCGTCCAAGGCGGGGTCGGCCACCGGAACGTCTCCTTCGCGCTTCTCACCACCGTGAAAGTGGCCGCTGCATACGCGGAGCTGTGAGAGAGATAGGTGATATGGGAGAGTGGAAGTTATGAACAGCCAAGTGATGAGCATTGTGGAGTAAGGAGTGCACTAAGCTAGAGCCCTTACTCAGCTCACGATAAGTATCGAATAACTTTTAACAGAATTAGTTGAGAAATTATTTAACGATTCAATAGTCTGAGACAGATAGACGCAATATACACTGTCAGTAACGTTTAATTTAGCTAACTTATAATTATATCTGATTAATTGTTATAGATTCACTAAATATAAAGTATATTTTGTACATTTTTGTTTATTTCAATAAATATTTTCTATCACAAATTACTGTTATCCTTTACGATAAGATTTTCTTGCTCACACTTTACTGTAGAAATCTTTATATTTCTATGGAATTAAATTTTAAAAATATACCCTATACATCGAATTTTAATATAATTTATTTGAAACAATTATTATCCAACATAGAACAATTCGAAAAACTAAAAACTAAAAAATATTAAACACTAAGCAAGGCAGTTAAATCAATGCGTAAAATTGAATACCGAGTAAGTAATGATAAGTAAAAAATTACTCATTAGAAAACAAATATAGTATAATGCTAGCCTTACAAACATACTTACCCTTAACTTTTGATAAAAATACTGAAAAACACTTATTGCACAATTAATATTGTATTTTATTCATAACACTATTTTTTATTCTGAAACGTAACGCTAAATTTCTGGATGTAATCAAAGATGTTATCTCAATTTTGATCAGCTACCAAAATTTTCCATAATAAAAATATACAGGGGTTAATTATGTGTGAAGAAGAAATTAGATATCATACGCATTTTCTAAATTCTACAAAGCTAAAAATAAGTTTGTTAGAAAACATAAAACCGACAATATATATATTTTGCTAAGCCAGCTAACAAAAAATAACTTATTCATTTATGTTCCAACAAAGGGGAAAATTGTCAATTTTGACTGAGGATTATTAGTCAAACATCTCAAGTCTTCAAAAATTTCAGAAGAAACACCAAGTTCCTTAATTTACCTAATAAAAAGTTCTTAGCATGCACAAGACAATTTCGATAACGAAAAATGGTCTGTGTATATATAGAATGGAGTAAGAAACATACTTGATATATGTATATATATAAATATACACACTTATAATATTGTTATTCAGAAGTTCAAATTTATAGCACTAGACTATATCTTTACCCCCCTTCACTTTGATAATTAGATATTTACCTTTTAGGTAGGCATGTATGCATAGTCGACAATGAATTAAAAGAAATAGTTCTAGTTTTCAGATACATCTACCTAAATATGTCTACTGAGATGTCTTTTTGGGAGAACAAAAAGTTTGCCAATTATTGAAAAGTTACCCCCCACCCCTCTCCAGCTCCTTCGACGATTGCCAATTCAAATAAAGGCCTATTAGCATTAACTATCATAATTTGGTGTCTTTGATTGTATAGGTATATTATACATACCGTTCTCAAAATTAGAAGAGACAATATAGATTAGGGTGGAACTGCATATTATCCTGCATAAGACAGACTTCAAATCGGAAGGCAAAAGAACAATCTAGGGTATAATTTTCAAAAAATGAACTCCATTTATCGAGGAAGAAGCAGTTAAGTAACCAATTATTATTATTATAAATACACTCAAGCAATCCTCTTCAGAGTCAAAAATAGACCGGAAATATCTGTGACTATGCCTGTAAGAGAAACTAAATTGTTCAAAAGAGGGAAATGCCTCAGCCTTGTAATTATTTTATTAACCACTAATATACATAGACGGAAAAATTTAACTCGGAAAAGAATGGTTTACTTATTTATGGTATTGCGCAGTCCAATCTACTAAAGATAATATTCCTGTACATGTTTGTATTAGAAGAAAGATATATAGGTATATATACTCAGCGCCTTGTAGTATTCCATTTATACTCCAAATCCAGTATCCTGCATTAGGAAGTAGTATAAGTAATGTAAAATAATTGTACGCACACACTCGCAAATGGAAAATATAGCAGTGGAAAAAACAAAAGGAAAATGTAAAGGAGGGGTTATGTAAAATGTTAAAAAGGCTCGCTCTGTTTGTATAGGTAAAATCATGCATATGATACCCATAGTATAAACGCAAAATGTACATTCAATTTGTAACTGGTTAGATTTGTAAGAGGGAATATGTTAAAGGAAAGGGTATATGTATAGGTAGCCCCGAAAGCCATTTGGAAGTCATCCGGTAGTTATTATTTGATAATTAATACTCACTAAAAACAAACCCAAGACAGGAAACACAGCAATTGCATGGTACATAATAGTATTATATACACAAGTTAAATAATGCACGAGGCAAACCAAAAATGTTGAAACTAAAAATGTAATTAAGTAATATACATATATACACTTGTGCATTTGAGCAATTATGGTATACACAACAAACTGTCTTTCCACCGTATTAAATACACAATTCCACTGCAGTTTGCCTAGTTTATACCTCTATGTATTACTAAATATTGCTCAATAAACGGAAAAGTAAGTTTATTACTTTTTTACTTTTGCATTTAGGACAAATTAAAATTTTTAAGCATGATCGAATATATTGTAAACTATTTTTCTTCTACACCAATTATATATTTACAATTTTTTTCTTATACTTTTTTTTAATTTATATTTTCCTAAATTTAATTATATAATTATTTTAAATGAAAGTTGTATATTTATAAACAGATAATATATTATTTATATTCTCATTTCACTGTACCATCAAAATATTCCAAATAATGTTTTAAAATTCACTCAAATAATATAATTCTATACATAAAAGGAAGTTATTCTTTAGTTAGCATAGGTATAATATTTTAATAACATACATATACGCAGTAACATATGTATCACGCACAATTAATATGAAATAAATTTATAAAAAGCTTGAGTAAACTATTCGGTAATATGAAAAGATTATAATAAGTAAAGTAAGTTAGAACATAATTGACAGATAAATAAAAAGCAAGCAATTCGATAAAACAAAGTAAAATATAATATATATTATGAAAATGAAAATGAAATATATAGGTATAGTATAGTATATTTTAGTAAGCGAATATAATATTCATTGCAAGTTAAATAAAAGAATAAGCATCTCAATTAAACATCTTACCTTAATCAATGTCTAATTCGTAAACCTTAAAAATGTAAAAATATATCAGAACATATGCATATTATAATATCATTGATGTAAAATAAAAGGTTTAATATTTTATAACGTATATGTATGTATATAATATGTGCTACATTCCCCCTTTCATAATAAAAGATAAACACTACTTTTAAATGAACTATATTGATTAATATTAGCACAATCGATTTCACCAATAAAATATAATTAAAAACTACGTCAATATTAGATTGTTACGTGAGGTAGAAAATATTTTTGACACATTTTTACTATCGTATAAAGTAAAATATGCTATTCATTTAAAGGACATTTTAAATTATAAATATTTTTATGTTATAATAAAAATAATGACATAAAAGAGTGTACAAATACGTCGATATATTATAGCTTATTAAAACTTACTAAGTTAAAATTTTATTGGTGTCAACTAAAAAGACTCAAACAAGAGAACAGTCTGTGCAAATAATCGATAAGTGGAACCAATCAGTGGTCAGTGACTCACCTGACTAACAATGGTCTGCTCTGTTCGTCCAATTGCTTCGAGCCATTTGGTCCTCAGAACTGGGGGCTTCTTAGGGACTCGATAGAAGTGTCGGTTGTCATCAGCTCCACGATACCGGGATCGGAACTTGCAGTTGGGGAATCCACATGTAGTGGGCATGATTGCGTCTGTTGACAAAACAGCGGACAAACAATTGTAAGATAAGTGTTGCGTACGTTTTAATCTAATAATTCTGCATATTATACAGCTAGATAGCGTTAATTCAATACATTTATATTTTGTAAATTGAAATATTAATAAGAATTAAAAAGATAACAAAGACAACAGTTTGATTGATAATGCTAAACTGTTATATATCTTGCTGCAAAATATTAAAATTAATCCTCGGTTTTATGCTTTAATAGTTCCTAAATTTAATCTGCGTGGCCAAGTATTTTAGAAAAAAACTATAAAATCCTCTCTTAAAAATATTTGATATCAACATTTAAAACACGATTTTTATAAATAATATTGCACTGCCCAGTGTTCTACACTAACACTAACAATATTTTTTTTACTTGCAAAATAAGGTTTAAGAATCTTAACAATTTAACAGATTTTTTGTTTTAAAACAAATATAAGTAACTTCCAAATAACAAAATGTGGAAATAATTTGGCTAAATAATACTCTCATATCTAGTTTCTTGTCAATTAAACTGATATAGCGTCATAATTATGGGAAAATAAGAATTCCAAACCTCTTAAATATAGATATATTATATATATGAGACATCATAACTCATATGTAAGAGATACAAAATCCACAGATATCCAACTCGTTCCCCCATTATAACAAAAAGTGGAACTCCACAAATAAACTGTGTAAAACGACTGGTCAGTTATTTTCTAACGTTATATGTACAGATTCGGTGGACAGAAGATGCTCTAGAAATAGGTATTTGTCATAATTAATAAAAACTTTCGAAGCAATTTATTGTTGTATAAACAAAAAACCTTTATTTTTAATGAGCTAAATGTTTTGCGTTGAATAAACACATATTATAAGTTTTATTATTTGCGCAAGTTTTGCTGCATATAAATATATAACTGCATACTGAAATTTAATTGTCATATATACTTGGAATATAATGAACCATTGTTATCTCAGTTGCTAATGAGCACATATAGAAATATATGTTTAAGTGTGTTTTAGTGTAAGTTATTATTTATTTAAAGTTCAATACATATGCCAAATTTAGGTCAATTTTCATGGCTTTTTTATACACGAAAATTTTTAGAAAATATGGGTTACAATTGTATATAAAGAATTAAATTCATAGTTTAATTTCTTAGAAAATTATTTCAATATTACCTACACAAATCATGTATATACTAAATGGTTGAGTGATTCTCAAATTGAAAGATCCACTACATCGAAGTAAGGAGATAATGTTTATACCTTTATGTACGAGTATTACATTTTCTGGTACATATGACGGTTACTATACGCTATACACGACGACACGCCCATGTTGAAGTATAAACAGAATATAACTCCAACTTGATGAATGGTTTATATACATATAAAGGTATAAAGAGACCTTATGAAATATAGTTATTGTCTTTAAAGCAAGTCAACTTTGCGCCTTATTTAATCACAAAAGATTAATTTAATATTATAAAATTCCACTTAGAACGCTACAAGGCAACTAAACAGAAGTTAAACATGAGGTGTGCTACGTAAACATAAACACCTTAAATACATATTCCATATATTTACATATACGCGTGTATTATTTCAAAGTTAAAGATATAGTATGACAAAAGAATAAAGGATATTATAGTCGCATTTAATAAGGCTTATTAAGTTTGTGTCTAGTAAATACCGAGTAAAGAATTTGGGGAGAAGAATTTGGAGAGCTTTAACTTTTCTTCCGAGTTTTCGACTTAATTCTCTGCTATAAATGTTTCTTTGTATAGCTATATATAATATAACGGAGTAAATATCCACAAGAGAAGGCCGCTCTCCGATGCCTCATTAAACAGGGCGTCGTAGGTTTATACCCAGAACGCACAACATATATATATTATATTACGTATTTCTGTGGATTTTGGATGATGTGGTAAGCACAAAATATTGCTTTTGTAGTATAAGTATACAATACAAAGTAAGTATACATACCATAAACGCGGCTTTGAAGCTCATAATTTAAACTTATGCCGAGTTAATGATCACACGGTGGAGGGGAAGGGTAGATTTCTTGGGAGATTTATTATTATATCAATCATGAAGACAACTTTATGGGATATAGAATAACGGATTTAAACAAACGGAGTATATTCATCTCATGGCTCATTAATTATCATAGAGACCTGTATATGTATAAACATAATTCGGAGTATATAAAATACACACTTACTTATATCAATGTAAGAAAGCTATCAATCCTAGTAACTTTAGTTTTACGTGGGTTTATTATTATAAATATTTGAAGGATGTTATATAGATAGATATTTAAATGTCTATTTTTCTTGTATATTCTTTACAAATGTCTCCTATGTACATAGTATGGTATATATATATATAGTAGATATATACAAAATCAAAATTCGGCATTCTTTTTTGGTGACAATTTCTTAGATATTATAATTTCAACAAAGTAAAAACCATATCTTCAATATATTAACATTTCATGAAAGTCACATCTTTAAATGTTAACAAATTTGTCGAGAATCGAAAACATTATTATCAGCTGATTTTCGAAATGTGCACATGCATGTTACATTTTTGTGACAAAATGCTGTTTTTTTCTCAGGTAGGTACTCGTATTGTAGGTTAAGACTAATAATGTTCTAAACAATATATTCAGTGAATTATATAATGAAAGATATTCATTACTTATAGATTACAAAAAATTTGGAAATATTTACAGAACCAATTTTAACTTATTGTGACAAAAAGATGCACATGACGTTATCTGTTTTGTGACTGCACCCAAATTTTGATTTTTACCCATATATATATACAGTTGGTGAGTTTAATATAAATAGGATAACTGTTATAATAATAATATAAACAATCTGCACAGAGATTTACAAAATTTAAAGTTTAGACACAAAAACATCTGAAATTATTTATTTTAAATACTGTGAAAGTATACAAAGTAAAGAAATGTTGTCATTATAACTAAATATAGCTTTAATTGAAACAAAGCATATTAAAACCGCAATATCATCATTCTATTGTTATTGTGACTTTTTGAAGTGAAAGTAGATCTATAGATGTATTATTTTACAAAAAATTATAATAATCAACAGTAAGCAATTTGTCAAAATTATCTCTATTGATTATTATAAAAAATACGTAACTACCTGATTAAACGTAGGTATATATAAATTATTATTAAATAAAAAAGTGAAATAACTGAAACTCACCTTAAATTTGTAGTATTTCTTTAATCAATGCGGTCGAAATACTGAAACCTTCAATATGGTCGTTTATAATACAGTAAAAAAATGGCAGACGCAACTCCAGTAAATAGCAGAGATGTTCTACCAGAAAAAGTGGGAAGAAACGCAATGCGTATGGCTGACTGGCAGACTCAAAAAGGGGTAGAATTGGTAGACGAAACTGGAAGACAACTCTGCGCGCGCCAACCAGAAAAATGGGAGAGAGAAATTGGAAGATTTCTGCGGCAGGCAGCTTTGGAGTCTGATTAGATATATATACCAAAAGGAAAGAGAGGGGATAATTATTTTCTCTCAGACGGCCGTAGATTCGTAGCTTCCACGCTAACTCAAGCTGGATACTGCGTCTGTCAACTATAACTTCGCTCTTCCACTAACTAATTCACGGAGAAACAATGTCCTTAAATCGCTGGCTTTATGGGAAGTCAGTCAGTTTTAGACTCTCCCCTTCCTCTCTTATCAGAATCCTCCCACCCCCCCCCCCTCTTCTCCCCATCTTAGAAGGTAGCAAAGCCAGCTTGCTTACTTGCTTCCCCGTTGTCTTTCTAACACTGAGTTTATCTTGTCTCCCCTCTTCTTCCAATCCAGAACGCTGCCTGGCATCCCAAGAAGACAACTCCAAACCAATAGAGCACCAGAGAACAAGCAATAATCTACTGGAAGCCAAGCAATGCAGTCACTGCAGAGTGGATGTGTTAACAATTAGTAATCTGTGCAGATAGTGAGTAGTATTCATTGTTACCGCCTTGCATTTATGTTATATTGCATATAACATAAATGATGATTTGGCAACTCTTGTAAAAATGACATACCATTTTGTGATTCAAAGCTTCATTCAAAATGTTATGAAATGACATTTAATAGTATTGATTATGTTCGAGGTTATCTCACAGCATGGCCTCTTAAATATATGTACTCCGCACAAAAAATAAAACTATTATTTCGTGCAAAACAATTATTTCATCTGTACTAAAACTACATTATCAATTTATTGAGAAAGCCAGAATTTTGTTTCATTTAATAAAATGATTTTAGCGTTTATAGGAAAGCCTTTATTATAACTTTTTTTTAAATAGTCACGAAAAATGTCATTAAAACTGATTGCAAACTACACACTGAAAAGGTTTTATATTGAATTTCATAATATTAGATTAAAAAAAGCTATGCGTTACATATAAGATATCCACGGTCTATTTTGCTTTGATTATTTATGGTATTCAACACATTTTAAAATATAAAATAAATAAAAATATATATTAATCTTTTACTGTATTTTACACGATATATTATTACATTACATTTTAATTAATTTCATTAGTTTTAAAGTTTTATTTTTCATAGAATTACGACGCATGTATGAATACATGTGTATTCATAATATATGTGAAAATATCTAAACAAAATTTTGTTAAATAAATTATTACAAAAATTCTTCTTCTCATAAATATATACAGCGGGAAAACACATTTTATTACAAAGTGCTAAATTCATTATAATACTAAACATTTTGTTCCAAACAATTATTTATACTTATAAAATCATGCACACATAGTGAAGAAAAGCTTAAAATTACAACAAGCAATGTGTTAAATTAGTTTGTTTTAAAGAGGACGATTTGAGACCATATAAAAGGATGGAGAATTGGATTCTTGATCAAACAAGAAAACGCTATAGGGGCTAAAGAGGACTAAATATTATACATAACATATTATAAGAAGAGTATACACACATGGGTCTCCCAACCATAAATACAAGAAAGTTGACTAAAGTCAAAACCGAATCTCCACTCTTTGACAAAACAAGAGAATGGATAATGATGTTATGGAACTAAAGAGAGACCCAAATGAAAGTGATACTTTTGCCAAAAAGATTCGAGATCTATAGGCATTTATTCTGTATATATATATAAGTATATTATACTCTAAATATGATTAAAAGAGCCAAGAGGACGCTATAAAAAGTGAAAGGGGGTTCGAGTTTGATACCCCTTTTTAAATTCTCCAATTCTTCGTGGTAATTATATAGCTATATATATATAGATACGCAATTGTAAGGCGAGTGAAGACTCTTGTCAAGTTGAAACGAAGAAAATAATGTTTGGTGACGGTAACCAACGCCAGTGCCTTAGCACAATAAATATGTAGCACCTCTTTTAATGGGGTGTTTTATTCCATCCAAAAGAAATACAGTTTCTTCTTCTTGAAGGTGGGTATAGTTGTATGTAATACTTTATAGATATAATATTATATAAAATAATATACCTACCTATATACATATAACTATAAAATATGCACCTATATAATAGATTATCTTTATATAAATAAATCTTTGAAAGAAGAAGATAGCACGAAGGAATTGAAATAATATTAATGCACGTACAGCAAAGATGTCATAAAAACGTTCATACACAAGTAAAGTGTGATTTTTCACTTTTTTGTGCATATGTACATTATATTAAAAGCAATTAAATACCAAAGAGAATTTGGAAAAATGAGCACGGAAGAGGTAGTGCAAAAAAACGTATCTATAGAATATATATGTAGATGTTATACAGACAAATATTACTCAAAAGTCAACTTGAAGGTGGGTGATATTTTTATATATGTACAGATACTTGTATGTCCTATGTATGAAGTATAATTTACAAAATGTTGAGTGGAATGTGGTACGAGCGAGAGAATGATTTCATAAACGTATAGCTACTGAGGTATTGCATAAAATTCGTATAATAAGAGTATAAAGTAACAGGAACATGTTCCGTCATATATTATATTGCAATTTTTAAAATTTTAAAATTTTAATTTCATATAATTACACTTTACTATTACGCTTAATAAAATAATATTTGGTCAAAAAGAAGGACATTAACACGTATCATATTGAAGATATTAAGCCAATAATAAAATACGAAATATTAATCTTCAAAACTTATAATATTATACGGATATCCATTTGAAATTGTTGGAAAATATCACTCAATAACAAAAAATTACAGTTCAATAAACAATCGATTTGTTTGAAATTAGATAATTTACGGGGAAGGAAGGTGTTGAACATAATTCTCATAGAAAGTAGAAAGGTTACTTATCAATAAAGCAATAGTAAAATGTTTTTTATTGGCTTGTTACCTGCGGTTATCTTTCTCGCGTATGTTCAAACCATTTTACCATTCATTTTGGAAAATAGTGTATGTTTCAATACACTCGTATATTTATTATTTAATATAGTTTTGAAATATTCGTATTTCTCATTTACCTAGATCCTTTATGGTATCAATAAGTTGCCTGATCTTATCCCGCAGTTGATAGTATTATACTATACAATAATTGATCAATTTCTCAGTATAAAATTCACTATAACACATTTTGGAACTTGTAATTTGGCTTAATTATAAAATTGGAAAGTAGGAAAATGTAAAAAGTACGAGTATATAAAACGACTACATATACAGAAGCCTTTCATGAAAAGAAAATAATTATGTTATGAATATCCCTCTCATTTACCAATTAATAGTTTAGCAAAATTTTACAAATAGTATTAACAGAACAATTTTAAATATATATATTTTAATCTGCTTAAGATTTATATATGATACATTAATAATTTATAATATTAATTTGTTTAACGACAGTTTCATAGAAGAATATCAAAGTCGGAGGTACAAAGTGAATGAAGCAAAATTATGAAGAGAAAAATTCAGTTTTTAATAATTTGTTAAAAGTGAACCAGTTCGTTTGTGAGTGCCATTGTTCAGACAGAGTGTTCCAGATGCGGGGAGCATATAAGTAGCTATAAAGGCACCAGTGCGGCGCCACCACACTTTTGGAAATGTTATCTTCAAATAAATAATGGATTAAAAGAAATAAAAAATGTATAATATACGAAAACACCATATATAATACATAGCTACATTTTTTTTTATTTCGTAGAGTATAATCCGTTTAACTAAAATATAGATTTAATTGATACATATATTTGGAAACTACATATATCTATGTATACTAGAGTGAATTATGATATTTTATAGATTGTACACAAGAGTACCAATTAAAAAAAACCTTTGAGTATAGGAACTAAATTTAGGGTAATCTAATAAAATTACACTTGGATCTTACATAAAAAGCGCCAAATTTCAATTTTCGAAACAAAACTTGACACAAGTAGACATTTGGGAGAGCTTAATAAGAGATATATATCTCCTCCGCATTAATTGCAAAATAGTCTGATTGGATGACTGAAGTTTAATTTTTGAGTTTGTTGGATCACATAATTGTTTTCAAGTATTTGTAACATAAAATGGTCCTATTAGCATACTACTTTTCTATTGAAAGTACTAAATATAAAATGCACGAAATAATACATAAAATAACTTTTTATGTAATCATATTTTTCGGTAAATACATTACCATGACAAGTTAAAATATTTTTCGTTTGTACAAAATATATTTTTATTTCAAATTATATATATTTTAATTACTTAAAAATACTCTTACTATAGAGTTAGTAATACTTTATATATGGTTTTTACTAATGATAGATCTTAGCAAGAAAATCTAATTTATAAATTAGATTTACTTGCGAAGATCTATCACAAGTTAAAAATATTTTCTTCAATAGTTTAAATTATAAAAATACAATTTTGCAAGTTTCCCATGTGTTTATTAAAAATTAGAATATTTGCATTGAAAATGTTCTTTTAACGTATACATGTGGACCTATTAAATGTATTTGATGTTTGTGTAATCAGTACGTATATATATATTAATATACTTTTAAGATGTTTTCGAATTAAATTTATGGCTCTATAATGTATCAGTATGTACAAAATTGATTATATCTAAAAAGAATAATATACCCATTAAACTTTTAATTACATTTTATAATATATAATGGTTTAGACTAAAAAATGAAAATTAAAAATAAACTTGTGTAAAAATTAAATTTTAAAGAAAAATTGTGTCATATAAGAAATTAAATGCTATATATATATTGCACCTCAAATAAAAAATAGAACATTGTGAAAGATAAAATCAGATAGGAAACAATACATTTTGTTAATACCTATATACCTAATGCAACATATTACACCATGGACTTAACATGGAGTAAAAAAATAAAATTCTCAACATCACTGCCAAAATAACTACCACTACATAAGGCTATCATTAAATATATCCACAAGACGCTTTTTAATTTGAAAGTTGGCTATGTTTACTATAAGACGTTGTATATTTTGGGAGTCTCCATAACTTATAACAAATCTATACACCTCTAGCTAACAAGTTAACTAAACTACACAAAGAAAAATCCCCACCAAAAGAAAAGCCATCATGGAAAGATGAAGCTAATTGCAAGCTTCAATAAAACCCCATATTACCGGAGTATTTTCTCCTCTGATCCACCCGACTCAACATTCCTCCATTCCACAACGGAACGACAGAGAAACATAACTTCACCAACTCCAACTCCTTGTTCTCTCTAGGTAGTAAGATAGTTTTTCGTCTCGTCTATAATAACTTATACATCTTGCAAACGACAAAAAAGTTAGCTCCGTTTTCAACGTCTTTAGGAGTCTTTTACTCTCTGCTGAGGAGGTACATAAGTCTGCCTAAATTCTAGACAGGTAAGTCGTCGAGATAGTTATGAATAACAATCGCACCGGTAGAGCGCTTATACATAAGACGACTTTGGTGGCTGCCTTGTCTATTATCCGAGTAGGTCTATGCCATATATAGGGGGAGAAGGCATCTCCCATTTTCGGGAAATCTTTTTTTGATAATTAGTGAGCTCGTCACTCGCACCAAATCGAGAAAAACATAAGGGGGAAAACTAATTGTTTCTTTCTGATCTATATATGACGCTGCCTGCATGCATGCCTCGCTTTTCTCGGTAATATAGACTAAGAAAAATATACCGCCGCTGTGAGATTCTAGAAATGTCATTTTCACAAAGCCGCCAATGATTGGGTTGTTATACCTCCCTCCTCTGTATACCATCTTTAATATTCTCGTGTAACAATATATTTCTTGTCTCCTTCCAGTAGGAGATCAAAGTCGTCATCAGTCAGGCCTCACATGACAGAACAGCGATGAAAATGCACCCCAGATAGTGCATCAAAGACCGGAGACAAAACTAACGATGTAGGTATCAGTATTATTATTATTACCATTATTATTATTATTATATCGCACCAGGGTTGGAATTACAAAAGATTGCATGGCATGTATAGCGCTAGTAAGCACAAGTGATCGGACGTAGATGTAAACCCCAATTCGATGAAAATGTTGTTACTTTTCCCTCTGGCCTTTGATGCCGACGATCTGGAATCTAACCGTCAATACGTCAACTATACAGACCGGAGGATTTTACACGTTCGGTGACAAAGAGAAAGAGAAAGAGAGAAAGATGGAAGAGAAAGGGGAAAGGCAAAGGAAGAATTATGAGAAAGGAAAGTGAAATATGGTGGAGGAGGAAACGCAGAAAAGATAATCTGTTCATTAGGGTTATGAATGATTATGGGTTTGGTCCAAGGTTGTCTTCATCAGGAAAATTCGGTTAGGGACGTACATTTATATCGGAGGCAATAAACCAGAAAACATATTTTCAAAACTGCAGTATACACTTCTATATATCTATAATATACACAGACTGGAGGATTGAGAAAATCGCGCTATTTTTCCTCCTCATTAGTTTGATTAAAGTCGAAATGGGTGTCGTGACTGGAGTTATAGGTATAAAACGAGTCGACAACCAAATAGACAAGGCAGCTGTATGTATAGTTTATAGGTGCGGTAGCATATGTAGCACATATACAATATTCGTAGTAATGCAGGAATTATTATTGTACGCACAAGTGAGGAAATGGAATCCAAAACGATTTCTAGAGGGCTGCTGCGTTGACGACTTAAATGGAATCGTTCGTTGGTTACGCAGCGTTGAGCATTTCCCACTACAAAGGCTAATCAAGTTCAAAGACTGACTGAGTGATGCTGTTATGGCTTTTATCTGGCAATTGTCGTCTTTTTCTCCATTTACATACTATACGTCAAAGCGTCATAATTCTTGTTCCCTCCAAAATGATGAAATAACCGTATTATTATTTGAGTATAGTAGAATGACAGGACGTAATATTATATAATAATATGGATGTTATATAAAAAATTAGATGATTAATTTATTCCAAAAATTTCTGACTCTGAAAGGAATTTGAATCATGAAAAAAGTTTGTCTGTTTTTACTTTATAAGATTACACTATTTTAATTCCATGCATCTACAAGGTTATTCGTAATATATAATTAGGAAAAGTTTGAAGTTATCACTTTAATTTAATGTTAACTTGAAATAGGTTTATCAATATTTATACAATATACTAACACAATTGATAACATTTTATAATTATAAAGTAGACAAGTATTATTTATTTTAGAAACATAATAAGACAAAATATAAAATGAGAAAAACAGTGCCAGGTTATTTATATTTAAAAATTGTCATAAATTTAATTGTTAATTTTTTATTCAAAATGATTTAATATTTCTATAGTAAATATCAAATTGGTTGTTTGTGCAAACATTTCATGATTAATTTACTACGTGAGCATTTATTGAGAAATATCCGATGATAATATGAAATAATAAAAATAATAGCACTTTCTTTTTGAACACTGTTTTTTTCCTAAGTTTAAATATTACTTGCCAATTATTCTAGATATATTTCTCATTAAAGGTGTAGGCAGAACAAGAAAATCTTTTCTTCAAAAGAACAAAGGAAAAATACACATATAAATAATTTTACTACTGTTAAAGTACTACGATATACAATATTATGATATATACAGTAGTTATAAAAATATTTCAATAGTTAACAATGTACCACTATATTGCTATAATGTGATTTATTGGACTTTAATGCCAATAAAGTGAATTCAATTACTAATTCATTTTATCTAATCAATTTTCTGAAGCAATATCAATAAATATTTTTAAATGAGTCTGTTAAAATACTATAAAGCATAGGTACAATAAAACCTATATACATATACATATATACCCTCCATTATACATAAATATCTATACATTGTACCGATATAATGTTTTTATTATGTGATTAATTAACTAAAAAATGTAAATGAAAAATAAATTCAAATATGTCTAAATATTTACAAAATATTTTCGAAATAACTAAGTTTGATACATGTTTATATATTTTATCACCTGAATAATAGAGCGATATGTTAAATTACCTATCTAAAATTTGGCCATTCTAAATTCCTTAAGCGTGTCACACATAGAGCGTCAGCAAAGAATTGAATAAGTGCGTCACTGATTAATACCGAAAGTGTAAAATTAGAATAAGCGCGTAACTGATTAACGGTGAAACTGAAAAATTGGAATATGCGCGTCGCAGGTTGGTACAAATACATGTATATGTATATAGCATCCGCAGAATATAAAATTTAACTATATAATTTCATGTGCATCTTACGCTCTTATTGAATTCATGCAGTGACACACTTATTCCGTCCCTTGCATATGACGCTCTTATTCAGTGACGCGCTTATTCATTTATTTGCATAAGTGCTTATTCAGTTCCTTACTGACGCGCTTATTCAACATTTTTGTTTTAGTTTTATGCTCTTAATCCGGATTATACATTTGTAACGCGCTTATTCAGCCTCCCCTAAAATTCAATAAATGTTCCGTACAAATGGTTTTGTATGGGTGGTGAGATAATTGTTTTAGAAATTTGTTACCGCATATTTAAAAACAAAATATCTTAAAAATGTAATTTCTATTGAAGTTATTAAATATTAACAAATGCATCTTAGCAGCTTAACATATTAAATATATTCGAAAATGATGAATAAAAACAAGTTAAATGGGTTTTATGAAATGATGAAAAACATACCCTGAAGTCTATATTAAGTCTTATATCCTTACTCTATGATAACACATCTAGAAATACGCTGAACAATAAGAATTTAGCAATTATATAGAAAAAATTGCGTAATATAAATTATAAACTACTCAATTATAAGTTTCGACTTCTATTTTTGATTGTATTGTACATATATATATTTATAGATTTTATTAATATAAGCCAAAAATGTCAAAATGTGTGTTAGCTCCACCTATAGAAGAAATGAAATATTCGTTAAATGTGTTAGCTCTTTAATTAATAATATTGGATTTGAGCTAACTACTTTAAAAAAACATATACTATAAATAGCATTTTGTCTAGGAGATTTATAATTGTATATAACTTCATTCAATTTAATGTGTTGTATTTTCATTAATTTTATGTATTCATCAATTTAACTTTTTATATCTCTATTATAATTAAGACATAAACGTATTATAATGGCAGAAATATACTTAATATGTTTTAGTAATAAAAAACGTAGTTAGCTCAAGTCCGATATTATTTAGGTACTAAAGTGCTAAAACATTTAACGCCATATTTCATTTCTTTTATAATGTAGCAAACACACTTTTTTCCATCTTTAGCTTATATAAATATCACAATTTTTTGGTGAATACATTATTTTTATTTGAATTTTTACGGCGATTCAAACAATAAAAATTTTGTTCTTGCAAACACATAAGTTAGTAGCTGTCTATTTTACTCTAAAATGAGCTATTTATAACGTTTTAGATAGGAAACAGTAGTTGTTATGTAAAATTTAGGCTCTATAAACGGTTGCTAGGTAAAAATATTATTTTTCTCATCTCCAGGACTTTTCTAATATATGTTCAAAATTTCATAAAAATCGCTTAAAGTTTAGACGGTGTTATTGAGTCTGAAGAGTAAGAATAAGAAATAGAGTAATAAGAATAATTACGTAGTCATTTTTTGCACCTATCTCGGGTTCTATAATAGTTATGAAGATAAAAATTGGCAAGCTGATTAATGTTTTGCGGCGCTACACGATAAAATTAAATCATTAAATAAATTAGTTTTTAAATGGCCGTTCTTGTTATATTCTAATATGCCTTATGTACGTAGCTTGATCGCATGAGCTAACAACCTACCAGTGTAGGTTTGGATATTTTTATAGCACAGCTATATCATAACAGTAACATATTATTAAAAGCATATTATAATACATTTTTAATGTTTAAAATGATCGTCACCTATCAATTAATTGAACATAAATATAAAAGCAACATATTACATTAAAAAAATTATTGTAATTTGAGAAAAAATTGAGTGACTAGAAAATTATTTGTAAACTAAAAGTACAATTAAATTTATTTTTTAAAACGCGATACGTATAAAACTTGTTACAATTAGAATTGTTTTCAATAAACCTCACAAATTTGGAATAGAATGTAGTTTTTCTTAGCGAAACATGCATGTACACTATAATGCGATTGAAACTGATTTTCTTTTTTCGAATTTTTTAATGAAAAATAATTAATATTAATTGGAAATTATGTACATATATCACATTTAATCCCCAAAATAATATTGGTTAATATTTTGATTTAAAAATCATTAAAAAATCATATTAATTGGAAATTATGTACATTTAATCACCTAAGTAATATTTGTTAATATTTCGATTTAAAACGTAGATATTTATATAATTTATTTGTGCAACAAATCATAAGCATACATTATATATATTCATTAGTTTAAACAATAATATCAGTTAAAGAAATAGTTGACTAAATTAATCACTACCAAGTAATGTATAGACACAACCCAGCTTTGAGGTCACACCCTGAATTCAAAACACAACTTATACCTTGAAAACTATATACCGTAAGCAACTTTCTTTCAATCAATCAATCAATAGCTATCCCGCTTGTAGTGATATACGCATGCAATTTAATAAATAATTGATCACCAACTATTGAATAACAGTGCGCAGAATTCTATAATGAGCCTAAAACATCAGCATACTTTGGAATAAAGATTGGTAATGGGCGCATCTTAATGGGGTGTGAGCTACGTTATAAATTGTATTGCATTGTAGTTTATACCGTTATCACTTAACCCATCATGCCCATGACTCATTTATAATGTTATATTGTTTCGAAGAAATTAAGTTTAATACTACTTATAAAAATATAAACAATGCCTCTCACAACCAATAAAAGATTTTGAAACAATCCTACCGCATATTAGTCATTGTATATAGTAACTGAAAATTTCGTAATTAGTCTACAGGTGAAATTTTCTATATTATAGATATTGCCATTACGGATTTTGGTGCAACAAACGACAGCATTTTCCTAACATAGCAATACCTCAAAATTCAAAAAGCTATTAAAACCTATAATCTAGTAATACTTTTAATGTGACTAATGAAGAATTGTAATCTTTTAAATGCCTGATTTTCTAGTTATCATCAAAATGTATGTTTTTTAATGAAAGAAAGGTATACACTATACAATATAGAATTTACCAATTCCCTTTAATAGATAAACTATGAATAATGAATAAAATTATACATATAAAAAGTTAGGAAATTTCATTAAACATTTTCAGTCTATTAGTAGTCTTTATACAAGGTATCTTTAAACTTTAACTATTTTGTAACTATTCCATCATAAGTTTTAGTGGTATAATATCACCTACACTTAACTATTTGTTGGACACAAAATAAGCATAACACGAAACTATACTAAAAATATAGCGGATACACAAAATAGCAAAACTAGAAAGAACTTAAAAAATTGAAGACAATGTTTCATAGAAATCTTTCACTTTATTTGATTGAATATCAAACTTTAATAGACATCTTAATTTGTATCTGATATGTTTTTATATATGTAAAATATGTAATTAACATTTAATGTAATCATCTATAGTCTCAGTTTAAAATAACAGTTAACTCTTAGTGTACTAATAGTAAAATATACTATCTATTTTTACATGTATGTATCATATGATATGTCAAGAAATAATATACACTATGGATTAAAATTGGAATGGAAACTATTACTAAAAATGGATTTCATCAAGACCTGCCGAATACATCGTAAAGAATAAAAAATGGTCATTAAGTAATGAAGCAAAAAAGATTATTAAGAAGTAATGTCACATGCAATAATAAAATAATTCCTGGAAAGTTATACCACACATTGCATCGGAAATACGTAACAATGTATGAAAAATATAATACGAAGAATGTAGATGATTAAAACGTAAAACGGTGAACGTTTTTGTGGTGGTTATGAAAAATAAACCCCGTAAGTCAGGTAAAATTAGTTTGAAATCTTCAAAGTTGGTGACTATATTATGTGGATTACTAAAGCGAGAGGTGTTATAAGGGAAAAAACACAAAAAATGAAATTTATATTTTGAAAACAGAATTGAATTCGAGATTTCTTCATAACAACTATGAGATATATAAGAAAATTAACGTGAAATATCTAATCAATATAAAATACAGTAATTTCGTATAAATCGATGTTATAAAACAAACTTGTCAGGTCAATAAATATTAAATTCAAGTCAAAAGATAATTACATCGTTTTCAAAATCATGTTAGAAGACACAAACTCCAATAAAAATAAGTATTGTTATATAAAGATGTAGATAAGAAGCCAAAAGATTAATATTATAAATAAAAAACAAATAGTATAAAAAACAGATTACTTTACTTAATTACAAGGCAAAATCTACAATAATTGCACATGTAATAATTAATACATATAACGTAAAATAAACCGTTTAGTCAGATCATAAAACAATACATTATTGTGAGATTGAATAAAGTGGTAACATCCCAACTAATAAAGATAAAACAGAAAAATAATATTTGTTAGAAAATTGCAATAAGAATAGTGTAGAAATAAATTATTTCAACAAATCCAACTTGATATTAAAAAACAATTAAATTACAATAATATATTCAAAACCACATTCTCACTCGATGTAATACTTTATTCTGCAAAAATGAATAATTCCTATAAAAAATGTGTAATATGTAAAAGAAGTAAGGCATCCACAAATAAAAAAAGTTTGGACAAAATATAGAATGGAATGTAGTAATATAGGTGGATTGGAGAATTTAAAAAAACATAAATTTAATAGGATCATCAGATTCTATAGTCTCCTTCGGCCTCCAAATCGACTACAGCTTTAGTTTTGTCACTGAATTTCCTCTTGTCGATGTAGATGCACTTGCATGCGGCGGCCACTGGTGCAATTCCCTCCACACAGCAGGCAGCAAATAGATGGACACAGGGCATGAAGGCGCGCGCAACCCCATTGATAAAGTGGTAGAGGATGTCGAGTATGTAGAAGCTCACCAGGTGGAAGGCGAACCGGGCGATGGAAAGAAAGGGCCGAACTACCTTCAATAAAAGTATACGGATGATCTCGGTGATGAAAATGATGATGAAGGAGCATAAAATACCCAAGGCTGTCGCCCCCTCGCGGATATAGCCTCGAGTACACAGCTCGATCCTAGTTGGTGATAAATAGGGGGGGGGGGGGAGGGGAGGAGTGTTGGGTTAAATATATTGCTTAAATATACAATATTGTAAAATTATACTCCTATATTACATTCTTTAAGTCATATATATTTAATATTAATTGTAAAATGTTATTAAATTCAGTGAATTATTTATTAACACAGAATTATTATTAATACCATTTATTCAGTTTTATTATTTTTTCGGTAGCATTTGAATTTACATTCACGACATTTAGACATGCATAATAGCGTAAGAATTAATATTATTATATTATAAAATACGACAAATTTAATGTTACAAGAAAATATATGAAATTTGAAACAGTTTTACATGTCTTATAATTTAAAAAATCTACTTCAAAATAATGTGCAATAAGGAAGATTGCAGTAATCTTAGATGAATTTATTAAAAGCTATCATATATTTAGGAAAGAGTAACTCATAAAGATACGAATTTATTTAAAAAAAATGATTGGTTGTTATTTATAAAGACTTTCCCTTTTTTAAGTTCCCTGTCCTACTATCAAGAAAGCAAAAGAAATGAACAGGATTAAAATGGATAAACATACTCGTAATTTAATACAAAGCAATTCACTGTTTTGATATAGGTAACAAAAATATAGATTAAAGATAGATAAAGTAAAACACTGTAAGCGCTCTTGAGAAATCCTAAAATTTTAAACTGACTCACGAAGTTAGTAGATAGCAAAAAAAATTATTTTATTACTTTGTGTGAATACATCAAGTATAGAGTAATACCCGTAATACCGTGATTGGAAAAATCTGACAAAACAAACTTACTTTTCCACTTTAGATTCCAAACCGATCGTTTGAAGCGAGATATAATCGGCCTGAAAATCAATACAGAACAATGAAGCATAGATAACAGAAAGAGGTATGTGCACTTCTGCATGTCACCTGGTGCTACCTAACAAAATAGTAAACAAGATATAGCCGAAATCAAAGTAAAATATACCTTAAGTTACGTACCCTTTAAAATATACGTAGACATACACAAAAATATGAAGTAAAAATAAAATTATGTAAGAAATATAATAAAGGAAAAATCAATTTTAATTAAAATTAAATAAAGTGAACACTAAAATAGATAAGCGCCTTAATTTAGTGAGCAATAATTGTTTATGTTATCAAAGCACTTAAAATCAAATTGCTAGACAAATAAGTAGCTACCTTATACTGATACTATATGTACATCTAGACTACGAATTTAATCATTCATCATTAGAGTCAACTAAAAAAGCATAGGAAAGATGAGTTCCAGTATACTATAATTTACTATAAAGCTTACCAAATCAGGCTGTCAAGATAAGAAGAAAAATACTTTTCATATTAATAATAAATTCATACTACAAACATATATAATTATTATTATACAAGAACCAGTTAAAAAAAAGTAAGAAACTCTGTCACAATATATTAAAAATATAACAACAGTTATAATTGAATAAACAAACATAATATTATTATATACTTAATTATTATAATTATCATAATATTATGTAATATGAATAACTTTCAAAACAGTATGGCATGATATAATATCAATTCGATCTCATCAGATAAACATACATAATAACTACTGGTTCCTCATGTTAGAAGTGAAACCACATATTATATAGCCTCTTCAAACGTAAGTATAACTCTCCTTGTGTTGTAAGTAATTTGTAATACTTAAAATAATTATTAATTAATAAAAGCAGAGAATTCATACCTTAAAAAATATGCGATGTAACAAACAATATCATCATATTGTATTAGTTTATAAACAATATCATCCTAATTGAGTTAAATAAAAACTAATGTTGTGAATATTTACGTCCACATTAGGCATCTTCGAGCAATATAACGGACCTATACATTATGGCTGTATTGCAGCTGTATTATGACAATACCTATAGACACCTGACGATATCTAGATCATACAGACGAAATCATTTGCAACAAATAATTTAATTTCGTTAAAATTAGGATAATACTATTCAATAACTAATATCATAAACTGTCACACCCCCATGTTTATAAACAATGGTATCATCTATTATACAAGACACGAAATTATCTCGGTAGAAAATACTTCGAAATTTATCCAATCTGTATATGTTAGTTTCCTACATATTTTGTAAAAGTGGCCAATTAATCTAATTAGAAAAAAAGACAATCAATATCAATTAATAAAATACCGGTAAAAAGTAACCATGACAATAATTTATATTGTTTTCAAAACATACAAGCACTTAAAAACGTGTATGACGCTTAGTAGTTAAGTGGAAAATTCTTGTTAAGGCTACTTTTAGAAGGGGTTGTAACACTTACATAGTATACTGTGTAATCACGGTAGCTACAGAAATTTGCCAAGGTCCTTTAAGGACCTGACATGGATTTTAAGAACTTTTTTAAAATCCATATATTGTGTCATGCTCAATTTTGTTATATCCTGCTTAAGTTAAAATACCTAACCTTTAGAAGAGTTGATAAGACTGAAGAAGTAAGATAAATGATCCTGATATATTTATTATAATAACATTATTGTAAAACAAAATTTCTATAAAATATATGTTACTGATGTCACAGTTATGTCACAATTTCATATCAGTTAGATCCCATTTTCCGCATTATTCTTTTATTGACTCCTTAACTGATTCCATCTCCTCAGTTCACTTCTGTGAGACTTGTCTCAATCTCTTCAATTGCGTAATCGATGTCTTTGGATTTTTGCTTCTAATGCCTTATCAAACACATTGTTTCTGAATATCCTTACTTCAAATAGTAACCTTCTTTTCTTGATCTACAGGCTAACATTATCAGTGGTGATGGTTTCATCGATATTTCTTTTCTGTTGCTACAGATTTCTTCAGTGACTCAAAGTAATCAGAAAATGTTCTTCTGGCAAATGAAACACCAAGAAGCATCTGAGAAGTAATGACTACTTTGGAAACACCTAGCTCTAACGTAAAAATAAAACAATTATTATTTGACATTACAAACATTAAGAAAGAAAGTATTATTATAGTATGTATATATTACAGATTACTCTCTGTACATTATAATCAACCAGTTCTGCAGCCGTATTCATAATCAAGACAATTTGCTAAATAGACTAAGAATTGTCTATTTAGCAAAAAGTGGTATTCATAAT